>JARQOC010000001.1:165014616-165096959 GCA_033576535.1 Allobates femoralis | reverse complement strand
AACCCGGATGACCTCATGGACAGGGAAGCCCAACCCGCTTAGCCTTTAGGCCTCTGAACATTTAGTCCTGCACAGAAGAAGGGGGTTCCACCACCTCTACTCCCATGGTACTGTGGACAGTGTCCACCAATTCACCCATGGACTCCGTGGAAAAATAGTAGTGTCCAGATTCTCATGTCTGGACAGAGGCAAGAGACAATATCCTCGCCATCCTCTGATGCTGAGCTCTGGTCAGCCTATGAGATCCACAGAGTCACAATCCTGGAGCTTCCTCTCTTTCGGAGGGGAAGGCCGGGAAACTGCAGCAAAACCCGGCAGTGCAGAGATAGAAGCCTGCACCTCTTCCCTAATGGATTGGAGCTCCTCAAGCAGGGATTGGGAGTCCATCCTGACAACACTGTCAGTCATGGCCGACACCTTTTTGTAGGAAGAGGGAAGTTCGTGCCGCAGTCACATTTCCTGGACGGGTTTTTGCTCCCTTTCACAGGTGGACCTAGTCTCCCTATAGAAAAAAAGGGAAGAGAAGGGGGTCCCAGTGGGAGTGCAGGGCCTAAATAACTCTACCCCTTGTGACCACCCCCAGAAACACTTACATGAGCTGGGGGAACGCTGGGCTCTGCAGAAGCAGAGGTGGAAGCCTATCACCCTCCATGTTTCAGGGATCAGCCTTACCTGGGTGTAGCTTCCGGCGGGTACTTGTCCAGAAGTACCGTGCCCCCAACGAGGAACACCTGTTCCCTCCCTCCTCCCGGTCACCGGCCGCGGGCAGTAGCGCGCGATAGGCCTGCTGGGTTCCCAGGAGCCGCGCCCAGTCTGTACAGGAGTCACTGCCCGAAACAGGAAGTGCCCCGCCCGAAACAGGAAGTACCATCCAGGAACCTCTGATGCATGCCCCAGGGACCGCAGCTGGAGGAGGGAGACGCCGGAGAGCTGAACAGGCCTCCGGCGCTGCAATACACAGCCTGCTTTGCCCCGTAGGCCGCAGGAAGGCCGGATGGTCCAACCACGGGAGCCCCGAGAAGGAGGAGGCCACCCCCGACGTCCATCCCTGGCCCGGGTGTAAGTACACCCCAATGCTGCCTCTGCCGGCCTGACAGCACTGGAACCTCTAAATGCCCCAAGGGGGAGAGGAAGACACTGGAGTACTGAGGAAGGGGAGGGGCTTTTAACCTCTCTGTGTTCCTGTCCCCCAATAGGGTGTGTACGACATCCTCCAATGCGGTCGTGGAAGGCGAATGGAGAAATAAAGCTTTAAGGCTATGTGCCCACCCAGATTATTTCTGCACAAAAAGAAAAAAAAAAAAAAAACACCTATCTCATTGCAGGTAAAACGTTTAGTATTTTCCACAGCAAATTTGTTGTGTGTTTTTTTGGGTGCGGTTTCCCTACCATTGTCTATAAAGTGCAGGGAAAACCGCACAAAGAATGAATATGCTACTTTTTTTCTGCATCAACATCTGCCGGCTGCATCAACATCTGCCAGTAAAAAAGCTGAAGTTGAGCACAGCACTTTAGGAAACCAATTAAATTTGCTGGGATTAGTTTTCCCCTGCAGATTAACAAAATCTGCAAGTAAAAATGCACCAAAAACACTACATGTGCACTTAGCCTAAAAGTGCAATCATTGTTACAATGGTTTGCCCTAACAAGAAATGTAAAAAAGTTTAACATGTGCTACTGAGTTATGTAGAGTGACATTTTCAATTCCCAGCAGCCAGTAAACCCCTTTTATAGGAGCTGGCCCGAACAAAAAAAAAAAAAAAGATCTGCTTAGTAGTAATCAGTGGACAAGAAATTGGGGGGTGAAGACGCAGACCGATTAAAGGTTCAGTAATACAACGGAAGCAGGAAAGGACAGACGCCGGAGTGGACAGACGCCGGAGTGGACAGACGCCGGAGTGGACAGACGCCGGAGTGGACAGACGCCGGAGTGGACAGACGTGGAAAGTTCAAGGGAACTCCGTAATAACAAGTATGGAGACTTACAACAGATACTCGGCTGTCATAGCAATCCACCAGAACCCGTGATCATGTTTTGGGCACAGAATGATGTGCCCCTAATGACGGCACACTGTTAAATGTCGCTTTTGAGCGCTCATGGCAAAATAAACAGTTCACAATTATGCCACCAGCAATAGTTGTATGCGGCTCCTGGATATAACACCTAGCCATTACCTGCAGGTATGGGGCAAGCTCGCGCCATACATCTACTTCAGACATGTATGGCACATATTGTAAAAGGGCAGTCTGCATGTTCAATGAGTCTGGGTGCTTTCCAATTAATACTAAACTCAAGTATTAACTTTCATAATATATTATATAAATATAGAACACACTAGCTGTGAGCCCGATGCAAATGCATCGGGATTCTAGAACGTGCATTAATTTGATTATAGTAGTTATAGCTGGTGTGAGGACTTTTCGGGGGGGTGTGAATAGTTTTTCGGGGGTGTGTGAATAGTTTTTGGGGGGGGTCCAATACTTTTTGGGGGGGTCCAATACTTTTTGGGGGGGGTCCAATACTTTTTGGGGGGGGTCCAATACTTTTTTGGGGGGGTCCAATACTTTTTTGGGGGGGTCCAATACTTTTTTGGGGGGTCCAATACTTTTTGGGGGGGGTCCAATACTTTTGGGAGGGGGTCCAATACTTTTTTTGGGGGGTCCAATACTTTTGGGAGGGGGTCCAATACTTTTTTTGGGGGGTCCAATACTTTTTGGGGGGGTCCAATACTTTTTTTGGGGGGTCCAATACTTTTTTGGGGGGTCCAATACTTTTTTTGGGGGGTCCAATACTTTTTGGGGGGGGTCCAATACTTTTTTTGGGGGGTCCAATACTTTTTTGGGGGGTCCAATACTTTTTTGGGGGGGTCCAATACTTTTTTTGGGGGGTCCAATACTTTTTTGGGGGGGGTCCAATACTTTTTTTGGGGGGTCCAATACTTTTTTTGGGGGGTCCAATACTTTTGGGGGGGTCCAATACTTTTGGGGGGGGTCCAATACTTTTGGGGGGGGTCCAATACTTTTGGGGGGGGTCCAATACTTTTTTTGGGGGGTCCAATACTTTTTTTGGGGGGTCCAATACTTTTTGGGGGGGGTCCAATACTTTTTGGGGGGGGTCCAATACTTTTTTTTGGGGGGTCCAATATTTTAATATATTTTTTTATTTTTTTGTTATTTTTATTTTTTATTTTATTATTTATTTATATTTTTTTTTTTACTATTTTTATTATTATTACATTTATTTATTATTTGTTATTTTAATTGAATTTAAAATTATTTTATTTTATTAAAAAAACGCATCTGCAGTGCGGTTGCGGTAATCCCCATACAAAGTATAGGGGGACTTGCGGCAGGTGCGGCAAAACCGCACTTGCCGCACCTGCCGCAAGTCCCCCTGTACTTTCTATGGGGATTACCGCAACCGCGCCGCAACTTGCACTTGCGGCGCGGTTGCGGTAAACCTTATGGGGATTACCGCAACCGCGCCGCAAGTGCTCTCACTCAGCCAGCGACTCGCAATGCGGCGCGGTTGCGGTAATCCTTATGGGGATTACCGCAACCGCGCCGCAAGTGCTCGCACTGAGCCAGCAACTCGCAATGCGGCGCGGTTGCGGTATGGTATGGAGGAGGAGGTGTGCGGGCATATGGAGTAGGGGGTGTGCGGACATATGGAGGAGGGGGTGTGCGGGCATATGGAGGAGGGGGTGTGCGGGCATATGGAGGAGGGGGTGTGCGGGCATATGGAGGAGGATGTGTGCGGGCATATGGAGGAGGGGGTGTGCGGACATATGGAGGAGGAGGTGTGCGGGCATATGGAGGAGGGGGTGTGCGGGCATATGGAGGAGGGGGTGTGCGGACATATGGAGGAGGAGGTGTGCGGGCATATGGAGGAGGGGTGTGCGGGCATATGGAGGAGGGGGTGTGCGGACATATGGAGGAGGGGGTGTGCGGGCATATAGAGGAGGGGGTGTGCGGGCATATGGAGGAGGAGGTGTGCGGAGGGATATGGAGGAGGGGTGTGCGGGCATATGGAGGAGGAGGTGTGCGGGCATATGGAGGAGGGGGTGTGCGGGCATATGGAGGAGGGGGTGTGCGGGCATATGGAGGAGGAGGTGTGCGGGCATATGGAGGAGGAGGTGTGCGGGCATATGGAGGAAGGGGTGTGCGGGCATATAGAGGAGGGGGTGTGCGGGCATATGGAGGAGGGGGTGTGCGGGCATATGGAGGAGGGGGTGTGCGGGCATATGGAGGAGGAGGTGTGCGGGCATTATGGAGGAGGGGGTGTGCGGGCATATGGAGGAGGAGGTGTGCGGGCATATGAGAGGAGGAGGTGTGCGGGCATATGGGGGAGGAGGGGGTGTGCGGGCATATGGAGGAGGGGTGTGCGGGCATATGGAGGAGGAGGTGTGCGGGCATATGGAGGAGGGGGTGTGCGGGCATATGGAGGAGGGGGTGTGCGGGCATATGGAGGAGGGGGTGTGCGGGCATATGGAGGAGGGGGTGTGCGGGCATATGGAGGAGGAGGTGTGCGGGCTTATGGAGGAGGGGGTGTGCAGGCATATGGAGGAGGGGGTGTGCGGGCATATGGAGGAGGAGGTGTGCGGGCATATGGAGGAGGAGGTGTGCGGGCATATGGAGGAGGGGGTGTGCGGGCATATGGAGGAGGGGTGTGCGGGCATATGGAGGAGGGGGTGTGCGGGCATATGGAGGAGGAGTGTGCGGGCATATGGAGGAGGAGGTGTGCGGGCATATGGAGGAGGAGGTGTGCGGGCATATGGAGGAGGGGGGTGTGGGGCATATGGAGGAGGAGGTGTGCGGGCATATGGAGGAGGAGGTGTGCGGGCATATGGAGGAGGGGGTGTGCGGGCATATAGAGGAGGGGGTGTGCGGGCATATGGAGGAGGGGGTGTGCGGGCATATGGAGGAGGAGGTGTGCGGGCATATGGAGGAGGAGGTGTGCGGGCATATGGAGGAGGGGGTGTGCGGGCATATGGAGGAGGAGGTGTGCGGGCATATGGAGGAGGAGGTGTGCGGGCATATGGAGGAGGGGGTGTGCGGGCATATAGAGGAGGGGGTGTGCGGGCATATGGAGGAGGGGGTGTGCGGGCATATGGAGGAGGAGGTGTGCGGGCATATGGAGGAGGGGGTGTGCGGGCATATGGAGGAGGGGGTGTGCGGGCATATGGAGGAGGCAGCGGGATGACAGCGGCAGGGGTCGCAATGCCCGCTACGCGGGCATTGCGACGGCTCGCAATGGCCGCTTCGCGGCCAATGCTTCGCCGTGATGACGTCACAGAGTGTGACATATCCACGGCACGTTTTCGGGGTCCGACATGAAAATGCCCACGGCAATTATAGAGTAGATATACTGTAGTTTTCAGACTATAAGAAGCACCAAACCATAAGACACACCCAGATTTTATAGGAGGAAAAGGAGGGGGGGGGGGGGAAATAAAATTGAACAAAAAATGTGGCTATATTGCACTGTTATGGGGGGAGCGTGGATCTGCTGCTGACACTAATGGGGGTAATGTCTCAATCCTTGGCCCCTTCCAGGTAATATTAGCCCCTCCATCCTGGTACAAAGCTCCCCCCTCCCTAATCTTGGATATGACACCCATCCTAGCGCACACACAAGAGTAGTAAACAATGCAATGCACCTCTCCGTCACTTCCTGCTCACAGCACTACCAGTCTTCTTGTGCCGGCATCCGATCATGTGACCGTCACGGCAGTGACGTCATTGCTGCCCGCCATGGTCACATGATCGGAACACAAGAGGATGCCGCACAGACTGAAGGATGCAAAGTGCTGTGAGCAGGAAGCAACGAATAGGTGCATTACATTGCTAATTACTTTTGTGTGTGCGCTAGGATGGGGGGGTGATGTGTGTTCAAAGGCTCGTATAAGTGCCGCTCCCCCCCGCCCACCACTCAGCACTGAGAGGTGATGGACAGGGGGATGCAGTGAACAGTATATCAACCTAATGAGCGGGCAACCTCTGCAACCTGCGCCAGCCTCCCCCAGCCGCTGTTCACCGCAGTCCCATAAGATGCAAATATGCTTTCCCCAAACATTTTGGGGGGAAAAAGTGCATCTTATGGTCCAGAAATACACTATTAGATTTTAGATAGATAGTTATACACACACAGATATAATATTATATACACGTATAAACACGTTTTGCCATAATATGTGCCCACATACCCCTTTATCTACATAGGCAGGTTAGAGTGAGCTTTTGGGTTAAAAAATAAAAATTACCTCTCCATTGTTTTTACTGAGCATTGCAGATAGTTTTACAAATCCTTACTTTGCAGCAAACACAATTACCTGCGTGACATTCAGACTGACAACAAAGAATCGAAGTACAGAATATCTGAAGCAGTGGGGGCGCTTATGAAGTGATCAATATTAAACATGACTTCTTCTGACAGCTGTGAGGAGACACCACAGTGGGTGAACATTATATACTTTACGTACGGCTAGAGAGGTGGTACTTGGCATGCGGCT
The DNA here is from genome assembly GCA_033576535.1 of Allobates femoralis. Lineage (NCBI taxonomy): Eukaryota > Metazoa > Chordata > Amphibia > Anura > Aromobatidae > Allobates > Allobates femoralis. The sequence continues at coordinate 165,090,447 of JARQOC010000001.1, read as the reverse complement.
GCTAGCAAATCCCTCGGAGCTTGTGCCAGGACTCCTCGCATCAGGAGTATTATGGACCATGAGGGCCCTCTGCAGGGCTCTCTTGGGTGTTTTTGAGAAAGAAAATGCTCTTGTAACCTAGAAATGAGATGCATGAAAAATTCAAGACAATAAAACAGAAAAAGAAAACATCTTTAGGAAAAATAGGATTGAAAAAAAACAAGCTGACGATATAAGCAAATAAAGGCCACGTCACACACACAGATATCAGAGTCCAATATCTGAACAGATCTCCGGTTGCAGTGAAATCATGGATACATTGCTCCATGCTGTACACAGCCACAAAATGGAGCAATGTGTCCATGATTTCACTGCAACCAGAGATCTGTTCAGATATTAGACTCAGATATCTGTGTGTGAAGTGGCCTTAAGAGTTTTAAAAAATGTGCCATTTATATTGTAGTGTAAACTTTTTAATAGGCAATAAACCACCCTCGTAAAAAAAAACAGTAATCCACATGACATGACAAGAGGAACGGCTAATGACGTACTTTCTTTGAGGTTTTCTTTATTGCTCTTGAGGCTCTGCTCAGTGTACTATCCACATCCTTCGTGTTCACTTCTAATGAATCAGGATCAGTAGTATAAATCAAATTTTCCTTTAGAAAAAAAAAATACAAAAACAGATTAATTTTTTATTTTCCTACAGAAACTGGAAAAATATTGTAAAAACTAAAGTCAACTTTGCACCAGCAACTGATAAAATAAGATCAGTGAGCACCAGATACAAATGTCGTCCCTAAATCTATACTGCCATCAAGTGGAATTCTAGAGAACTGCCAAGTATAAGCACATAACATGGTGGTCTACAGTGAAAGCATGTATATAATAATAATAATAATAATAATAATAATAATAATAATAATAATATTTATTCATTTATATAGCGCTATTAATTCCATAGCACTTCAGTAATGCTGTCTCTCTTAGGATGTTTAGATTGTGAGCTCCATCAGTATGTCTTTACAATGTGGGAGGAGACCCATGCAAACACGGCGAGAACATACAAACTCCTTGCAGATGTTGTCTTTGGTGGGAATTGAACCCAGAACCTCGGGACCTCAGTGCTGCAAAGGTGCAGTGCTAACCAGTTGAGGCCCATGTATATGGTTATACTACATTTTCACCTATTCAAGGGAATCTGTCAACAGGATTTTGTTACCTCATCTGAGAGCAGTATGATGTAGGCTGGTGTTCTCCATCTTCAGTTCTCAGGAGCCACCATCGGGTCATACTTTCACTATCTCCTTAGTATTACATAGGTGATAATATAATCCCCTGCACTGATGATTCCAGCACTGTGTATTGCCAAGAACATCCTAAAAACATGACCTGCTGGAGGCTCGAGGACTGGGGTTTGGGGGCAGACTGATGTAGGCAAGGAGACAGACCAATGATATATTACTTTGTGTTTGAACTGCTGCTTTCAGTAATCTGAGTCTTCAGATTTAGCAATGCAGCAGAGCTGATAAAGCTGCCCCTGCCCACACCAGGCTCTCTGTCTATACAAATATACATAGTGAAGTGCTAATCACAAGAGGGGGAAGAGCCTGACAAGGTACTGAGCAGCTAGTCACAGCAATGATAATGCCCTGGTGATAAACAATCTGTTTAAGTAAACAGCAAAGGAGATTGACATGTGATAGGTGAATTCTGTATTTTAACCCCTACAGCATGCGGTCCTCAGGTTACATAGCAAAAACCTGCTGACAAAGTCCTTTTAAGAGATCCCAAATGTGCTTGTGCGTATAAGGCCATTATTTATACACATATGATGTTCGTGTGTTAACCCCTTAATACTGAAAGATGAATGTACTATTGCATGTGGGGATGCTTGGAGCAGACTCAGAAGACAGACGGATGAACGGACAGACTGTTTTACGGACAACTGAGATTTGTTTCTATTTGAGAGTCCGTGTACTTTCAGTGACATATTTTCATCATAGTTACTGATGATTTGCCTGCGGTCGTCACACTTAACAAGTAATACATTGACAGCAGATTCCCAATTCCACTTCGAATCCTTCTGCTTTAGAGAATGTGGAGGGCAGGAGAACCAGGCTCGCTCAGTTGGCAGAGATGGTGCTTCTTTAGCAGCCCATAGTCCTTTGCTGATGCATCAAGAGACTGATTGCAAAGCACAAAGGGGAAGAAAGCAAAGTGAAATCTGAAGATGAGACTGAAGGGTGGACTGCTTTTATGTTATACGTAGAATTGGAGAAAGTGTGATAAACCATACCAAAAACCCATTTACTGCTGCTTTGAATATGATCTCTTGCTCTTACTAGCACGTGTCTATTTCTCTAATCTTTGCCGGTCTCACCCTAGTATATGGCACACAGATAAAATCCTTCCACTTCAAGCAGCATCAGAAAACAGTTTTTACATTTCATAAACTGTACAAACCCTTCGAGCCGGCGTTCAACAGAACTGCAGACTTTGCTGAACGCTGCTGCCCCTCTGGCATAGACTGTTCCTTCCTTAGGTTTGTCAACTCTGTGCATTCAAAATGACTTCCTGCCGGCCAGCACATCGCTCATGTCACTGTGGGTCATACTGCACACTGATTGCAGTTATTGCACTAGCTTCTACTCGATACAGTGTGTGCGCCAGTCTATTCTGAAGTGGTTAAAGGCCTATATCCTATAGGAAACCCTTACAGGTCTGTGCTATAGTTTGGTAGCACCATTTCTAATTGCAGATAGCGCAAATTTTGTTCCAATTATTAAAATAGACTACAAGTAGAGAAACAGAACCGATGCAACGTGACTTCCACACCATGAACTGGCCTGCCCTGTGCAATAGGGAACGGTTAGCACCAAAACTGAGCAGCTGCATACTACTGGGGTGTCACCACGAGGAGCCACGCTGTAAAGGTCCCTCTATCAGCATTGATTGCCTGGACTGTGCATATTTCCTCCAATAATAAGTGAAGATACCGGTACTCCAGCTGCCCTGAGAGGCCCTAAATTTGTTTGTTTCATGAGGAGAAGACCCCTTCTTTCATATGAAAAATTGTAAGTGTATTCTATACAGTGAACAGAGACAGACTGTATCCTATTATTACCTTCAGTATAGTGTTCTGATAGTAAGTTCATGTGTCTTGGCTGCCTATAACTGCATGATCATCATCACGGGCGCTACAACACCTGCACCCAGACATCACCACTACAAGGAGCGCCGCCGGGGTCATATATTATGTCTATAAGTGCCACCACTCACTGACAACTGTTGTTTCTTTTATTTCATGTCAATTACCGATATCAGCTTACAAAGCAGCAGGGGAGGGGTGGTGGGAGACTGTGGTAGAGGGGGAAAAACAGGAAATGTAATATGCGCTGCTTCCCAAGTCCATCACCACGGTTCAGTTTCAGCACAGAGGTGGTGGACAGCGGGTGCAGTGCATGTTATTTGAGCCTAATGAGCGGGAGCACGTGACCTCCCAATGCTCCAAAGCCACCCCCGCCCTCCCATGCAATATATAATCCATACATTTGGATTATAAAACGCACCCCCCATATTCCCCCAAAATTTAGGGGAACAAAAGTGTGTTTTATAATCCGAAAAATATGGTGTGTATAATATATATATATATATATATCACACATACATATACTTTAAATATATGTAGGTATACGTATATACATGTACACACACACACACACAATTATACTAAATAATATAGTATACACATACACCCCCAATACATATGCATACACAGGTGACCCTTGATTAAAGAAAGCAGACAGCCCCAAAAGATCCTTGCTCTACTGACCCTACTCTTTTACAAGCAATAATATTTTATAATTTATGCATGGTTAGGCATCATGTGTGAGGAGTTGTTTTTTTTTACATGTATACAAGTAGCTGCCTGGACATACTCATTTTAGTCATGAATACTTGTTGCTGTAGATGGAAAAAGGAAATAGGATAACAAATTATTCATGTTGGAATTCAGGGTTTGGGATGTTATGATGATGTTCCACAATGTGATTACATGATTATATTTGAATAAATATGGATTCTATTATTTAAGAATAAAGAGAATTTTGTTTACGTACCGGAAATTCTTTTTTCTTTAATCATCAATGGGAGACCCAGACAATGGGTTTAGGGCACTGCCCTCCGGAGGTCACACTAGGTACTACAAGTTTGTAGACACCGCCTCCTCCGCTTATAAACCCCTACCGCAGGGAACATCCTCAGTTTGGTCCATAAGCTGCGAGGAGGAAATAAACCACACCCGAAACATCGGGAAGAATGCCGTTCACAGACGGTTCAACAACCCGGCAAACACTGTCCCAACAGGGAACAGATCAACTGCAAAACATGCAACGGAACAACTGGGTGGGTGCTGGGTCTCCCATTGATGATTAAAGAAAAAAGAATTTACGGTACGTAAACAAAATTCTCTTTTTTCTGGTCATCATAATGGGAGACCCAGACAATGGGGATGTCCTAAAGCAATACCCCAGGGCGGGAAGAGTTCCTCAACAAGACGGATAACACATGGTTCCCTTTAAAGGTGGGCAACCGCCGCCTGGAGAACCCGCCTGCCCAAACTTGCATCCGCAGAGGCATGGGCATGCACCATATAGTGCTTAGAGAAAGTGTGTAGGCTGGACCAAGTGGCCGCCTGACACACCTGTAGAGCAGACGCTCGATGTCGCAAGGCCCAGGAGGCACCTACGGCTCTGGTAGAGTGAGCCTTCAATCCCACCGGGAGAGGCAAACCAGAAGACCGGTAAGCCTCTTGAATGGAAACCTTAATCCATCTGGCCAAGGTTGACTTCGAAGCCGCGGACCCCTTACAGCGACCTGTCGTAAGAACAAATAAGGAATCCGAACTCCTGAAGGAGGCAGTCCTGGACACATAAATGCGTATAGCTCTCACGAGATCCAGAGTATGGAGATCGCGCTCAACCTGATGAACGGGAGCAGGGCAAAATGATGGGAGAACAATCTCCTGGTTCAGGTGAAAAGTTGAAACCACCTTCGGCAAGAATTCTGGCCGTGGGCAACACCACCTTGTCTTGGTGAACCACCAGAAAGGGTGACTTGCACGATAGTGCAGCCAATTCTGAGACCCTCCTCAGAGATGTAATCGCCACCAGAAAGGCCACTTTCTGGGACAGACGAGATAAGAAACATCCCTCAGAGGCTCAAACGGCGGTTTTTGTAATGCCGCCAGGACCATGTTAAGGTCCCAAGGGTCCAGAGGTCTCTTGTAGGGCGGAACCATCCGTGACACCCCCTGCAGAAATTGACGGACCTTCGGGAGGAGCGCTAATCGCCTGTCAAACAGCACAGAAAGTGCTGATACTTGACCCTTCAAAGAGCCAAGGGATAATCCCAATTCCAAACCCGACTGTAGGAAGGCCAACAACGTCGGGATGGACAAGGGCCACGGGGACCGTCCACCAGAGGCACACCAGGTAAAAAAGATTTTCCACGTTCTGTGGTACATTTTCCTGGAAACTGGCTTCCTAGCCCGATTCATAGTGGCCACCACTGTAGGAGAGAAACCCCTGGAAGTCAGCAGCCAGGCCTCAAGAGCCATGCAGTCAATCTGAGGGCCTTGGAATTGAGGTGGAAGAATGGGCCTTGCGCGAGTAAATCTGCGCGATCTGGAAGAGCCCACCTGTGTCCGCCTGACAGTTGCCACAGGTCCGGATACCAGGACCTCCTGGGCCAATCCGGAGCCACTAGAATGGCTACTCTGCACTCCGACCTGATTTTCCACAGAACCCTGGGAATCAGAGCCAGAGGCGGGAACACATATGGTAGATGGAATCTGGACCAACTCAGGATCAGGGCATCCGCCCCAGAGACTGAGGATCCCAGGATCTCGCCATGTATTGCGGCACCTGACGATTGAGCCGCGAGGCCATCAGATCCACGTCCGGAGTGCCCCATCTGCCGCAGATGTCCCGGAAGACGTCTGGATGTAGAGACCACTCTCCGGCGTCCATCCCCTGCCGGCTCAGGTAGTCGGCCTCCCAGTTCTCGACCCCTGGGATGTGAACTGCGGAGATCAGGCAGTCGTTTTCCTCTACCCACGACAGAATGCGGTGGACTTCGGCGAGGGCCTGAGCGCTTCTGGTCCCTCCCTGATGATTTATGTAGGCGACGGCCGTCGCATTGTCGGACTGTACCCGAATGGGCTGTCCTGTCAGGAATTTCTGAAACGCCAGGAGCGCCAGATAGACCACCTTGATCTCCAGTACGTTGATCTGCAACGTTGACTCCGACTGAGTCCAGAGGCCTTGAGCCCTGTGGTGTAAGAACACCGCCCCCCAGCCCCTCAGACTGGCGTCGGTGGTCACCACTAACCATGATGGTTTGAGAAACGACCGGCCCCGTGACAAGTGACGTGGCTGGAGCCACCACTGCAGGGAGTCCCTGGTCGGTTGTGACAGTGCCACCAACCGATTCAGAGATATCGCTCTCTTGTCCCATCGGCGAAGAATCTCCAGCTGGAGAGAACGGAGACGAAACTGTGCAAAGGGCACCGCCTCTATCGCCGCTACCATGCGTCCCACCAGTCTCATCAACGCCCGAAGGGATGAGTGAGGTGACAGGAGAACATTCTGTACTCCTGAGTGGATCGCCAGCTGCTTGGCTTGAGGTAGAGACACCAGGGCCGAGTCCGTGTGGAAGTCCATGCCCAGATATGTCAATGACTGGGTCGGAACCAGGGTCGACTTCTGAGTATTGAGAAGCCACCCGAACTGTTCCAGAGACCTCATGGTCACCTCCAGGCTCACCCGACAAAGGTCTTCCGATGGCGCCCTGACCAATAGGTCGTCCAGATATGGTATGACGGCGTGACCCTGCACATGCAGGAGAGCCATCATAGAGGCCATCACCTTCGTGAACACCCGTGGTGCTGAGGCCAACCCGAAGGGTAGGGCCACAATTGGAAGTGTTCGTCCCCCACTGCGAATCGTAACCAGCGCTGATGAGCCGGTGCAATGGGCACGTGAAGGTAAGCGTCCCTGATATCGATGGACGCTAGGAAGTCTCCCTGCGACACAGCCGCGATCACGGAGCGCAGGGATTCCATGCGGAACTTCCGAACCAACACGTGACGGTTGATCAATTTGAGGTCCAGGACCGGTCGAAAGGAGCCGTCCTTTTTCGGGACAATAAAGAGGTTGGAGTAAAAAACCCCTGAACCTCTCTGCCGTGGGCACTGGGACCACTACTCCGTCTCTGCGGAGTCCCTCCAACACCCGGTGAAAAGCCTGAGCCTTTTCTGGGGATGGAACAGACCGATGGAATCGGGATAACGGTTTTGATGTCAGCTCTATCCTGTAACCTCGCGAGACTACGTCTCGAACCCACTGATCTTGAACGTGAAGTAGCCACCTGTCCTGGAATCGAGACAGGCGGCCCCCCACCTGTGGGGAGGCAGGATGAGAGAGCGAGTCATGTCGAGGCGGGCTTGGGGGTGGCAGCTGCTGCCCCCGCCGGCTTCTTCTGACGACTCTTGGAGCGCCACTGAGTAGCTGGCTTGCCCCCTCGGTCCGCGCGAGCGGACGTCGCGGATGACTGCGAGCTGGAGCGAAAGGACCACTGTTTAGGGTTCCTTTTAACGGTATATCGTGGCTTAGGCTTATTCTGCGGGATCTTAGACTCCGCAGAATCCTTTATCAGCTTGTCCAGCTCGGTGCCAAAAAGCCTGTCACCAGCGAACGGAAGATTCTGCAAAATCTTCTTAGACGTGGCATCTGAGTCCCAAAGACGTAGCCACAACAACCTGCGGATCGCTATCGCATTGGCCGAAGCCACAGCTGAGCGAGTGGCAGTTTCCAAAGATGCCGTCCTGGCATAATCCGCATAGGCCCTTGCCCTCTCGGTAAGCGCCAGGACCTCTGGACTGGATCTTGCCAGGTCCGTGATACCATCCAAGCAGGTAGTAATCGCTTGTAAGGTCCAGACCGTGGCAAAATTAGGGGCAAATGAAGACCCCACAGCCTCATATGAAGACTTGGCGAGTTGCTCGACCTGTCTATCAGTCGCATCCTTCAATGAGGAGCTATCAGAGGCAGAAAACAGGGAGCGTGCAGCAATTCTAGTCATGGAAGCGTCCACCTTTGGAGACTGCGACCATTCCTGAAGCACCTCCTGGGAGAAGGGAAAGCGATTGTCCTTAGGTTTACGGACATAGCGCCGCCCAGGATGTAACCTGGGTGCTCTAACCACCCTTCCAAAATTAGTGTGGTCCATGAAAGAGCCACTCGGTCTAGCCTCTGGCCGCAGCCATTGATAGACCTCCTTCGGGTGCACGATCACCTCTTCAGGGGGAGTCACGAGACGTAAGGTCTCATTGATGGAGGACACCAGATCCTCCACCCCATCTGGAGGTTCAGACACAGACCCGAGAGTAGAACCCCCATCATCTTCCTCACCATCAGAGGAACGCTCCTCCTCAGAGAGAGCCTGGAGCTTGGGTGACTCCTCACGACGAGCTTGCTTAAGGGGTCTCACAGCAGAAGAGGGAGACACCCGGGGGTAACTGGAAGAAGTAGCTGGGTTTTCCAGTCTCCTATGAAGTGCCTCCAGTGACTGCGACATGGAGGACATCTGGGACAGCAGGGATTCATTGATCCTATTCTGCGTTTCCCATGGTCCTGGGATCACCTGGACCTCAGGGTACAGCACCGGAGCTGCTGCCTCAGCAGAGCCAGTCCGGGCTTCTGGGCGTCCGCAGTTATTGCAGGACCCCTCCACCAGTGTACCATTGCATGTAGTACAGGTAATGGTGGCATCTGCCGCCTTAGCAGCAAGCTTCCTAACTGAGGACATAGCCACAGTAGGGGATGTATAAGCCAAGTCGTACAGACAAACAAACCGGGAATCCCGGTGGCTTACCAACCGCAGTAAAGCGGTGGGAGGAAGCGGTGTGTGTGTGTGACCTCCGCGAGTTCCGGTCTCCCTCTGAAGTGCAGACACGCGCTGCCGTAGATCCCAGCCGGGAAGTGAGGGAGAAGATGGCCGCCGCCAGTAAAGTCGTGGGCGGCGCCGAGAACACGCGGGAAGCACACACACACGCCCCCCCGGTGACGTCACCGCAAGGGCTGCCTCCTCTCTTCCAGGCAGCCTCAAAATGGAGGTGCTGGAGCCCGCAGCGCGGGAAATAGTGTAAAACACATTACACACACACGGACTGCAATTACATCCAAAGATCAGCAGTCTCCGGCCTCAGCCCCTGTGACACACAGGGCGGTCAGCCAGGGTGACCCCAGCACAGGGTACACCTCCAGATCCGCGGACCCGAGGGTAACGCGCGGTCTGAGTGTCAGGTCACATAAAGTGACAGACACTACCCCCAGGCACACAGGAGACACAGAGTGCCTCAGTGCCGGTCCGGTCTGTAAGCACCATTTAGGGAGGCCTCGGACGGGGGTTCAGCCCAGTCCGGAGTGTAAGCACCATTTAGGGAGGCCTCGGACTGGGCTGGCTCCAGTCCGGTCTGTAAGCACCATTTAGGGAGGCCTCGGACGGAGCGGAGCTGTGCAAGGCTCCCATCTCCCACTCTCCAGAGCCCCCCAGAGAGGGATGGAAAGGAGCGCGACAGCGTACCGGGAGAACACAAAGTGTCCAGGCTCTAGGCCCTCCGGTACCTCCACCTGCGTGTGCCACAAGGGTGAGCGGGGAGGCTGTCGCAGGTCCCGACCAGGACCATATTACCTTGTCTTCAGACGCCATCACGTAAGTAGTGAGAATGCAGTGAAGTGCAAGCAAAGCGTGATCCTCCGAGCACACTAAGTTTAAAACTGAGGATGTTCCCTGCGGTAGGGGTTTATAAGCGGAGGAGGCGGTGTCTACAAACTTGTAGTACCTAGTGTGACCTCCGGAGGGCAGTGCCCTAAACCCATTGTCTGGGTCTCCCATTATGATGACCAGAAAAAACATAGATTATCCCATGAAGAACTAAGACCACCCTGATGAGAAGACTTAACCCATCTTCCAGAGCAAATCTATGTGGTGGTAAATTGTCCATATCTGGGGAGAACACTACTTACAGAATCTGCTTTACAAATGGTGTTGGCTATGTGCCGACATAACATCTTCAGCCAATCGGCCTTCAGAGGCTCCTCCGTTGTCAGCTGGAAGCTAAATAACTGGTTTCCCTGTTCTGTCGGAGGTCGCACAACCAATGCAAATGCGTTATGACATTCTGCAGATTCAAATGAAAACATTAGTCACTTATGAACCAATGCCACACATGGTTATTCAAAATACAATGTTTTTTGTCTGTACGTGATTCTGGGTTTTACGTCTTTCTTATGATATAAACTACAGACAAGCAATTTACAGCTTATTAATGAGATTCTGCTTGGGGTGCAGTACAACGCTGCAGCTTAGTATGGCACAGCGGACATCACGGAGCAGTCAGGCATGAACCATTCTGCACTGTCTGGAAATTAATATTTTTAGATTTAGAAGGCTGTCTTAACTGTGTAACCATGGCGCAGTATATAATTACATAGCTAGGAATGTTACGCTTATTCTGGGCCATGCTGTTAATTCACTGCAGCTCTTATACTGGCAGATGGGCACACTACACTGGCATGCTGTGCCCAGAGAAACAGGTTTTACCAGTGAAGCACACAGTTCTAGCAATTTCATACAGCTCATCAGTACAGTATATACAGTACAGACCAAAAGTTTGGACACCTTCTCATTCAAAGATTTTTCTGTATTTTCATGACTATGCAAATTGTAGATTCATGTACACCTGTGGACAGGAGCTTTGAGACTGACATTTTGGCTTTCACAGTTTGCTGCTTCTGTGTTTTTAGAGTAGAGTCAGGCGTTTCTATATTTTTAAACTATTGACAAGTACATCAAGTGTATAGTATTTGCAGCGTTGTCCCTTATTTTTCCAAATTCCTGCAGTTGGGCCTGACATGCTGGATACCAGGTTCTGGGGCACATCCTGACTGTGCTCAGTGCTTGGAGGGTTAAGGCCCTGTCTCACATAACGATATCGTTAGAGAGATTGTTGTAACTGTGATGTTACAACGATCTCTCCAGCGATGTTGTTCTGTGTGACACTTTGCAGCGATTAGGCCCCTGCTTTGAGGTCGCTTATCGCTGCAAAGTGCTCTGGGTCATTTTTTGATTGTTTGTTTCCCGCTGGTCAGCACGCATCGCTGCGTGTGACAGCGAGAAACCAGAGATCAGTGACCTCACTGGCTGGTAACTATGGTAAACACTGGGTATCTAAGCAGCACGCGCTGCCTGGATACCCGGTGTTTATCATAGTTACCAGCGTTCTCCCTGCTTACAGGCAGCCCTAAGCAGGGAGGACGCTGGTAACATCGCCTTCAGCGATGTGGGAGGTGGCTCCCATGACCTGATCGCTGGGGAGATCTGCCTGTTTGACAGCTCCCCAGCAACCAGGTTACGACGCTCCAGCGATCCCGGCAGGTCGTTATCGCTGGAGTGATCGTTATGTGAGACAGGGCCTTAGCTCATGCTGTTTTAGTTTTTCCATCTGCTCTTCCAAGATTGACCACAGGTTGCCAATGGGATTTGACCACAGGTTGCCAATGGGATTAAAGGTACCGTCACACGCGGCAATATTGCTAAGCAATTTCACTGGCAATCTGCTGGTTGCAGTGAAATCATGGACACATTGTTCTATTTTGTTGCTGTGTACAAATGGAACAATGTGTCCATGATTTCACTGCAACCAACAAATTGCCAGTGAAACTGCCTAGCAATATTGCCGCGTGTGACGGTACCTTTAGATTTGTGCAGTTTTCTGGCCATGGATGTAAGATTTCAGCGTTTAGTTCACCAAGTCGTGGTCAATTTCCACCTTGTGACGCAGTGCTTTATCATGCTGGAAAAACATGGTTTTCACCAAATTGCTTGTATTTTTGGGAGACGTTGTTGGAGGAGGATTTCTAGATATCATTCTTTATTCATTGCAGTACTCTTAGGAAAAATTGTGTGTGAGCCGACTGCCTAGTATGGAAATCCCCCCTCACCTGAATAGTCTCATGAAGGATACTGCAGATGAGGTTTTTCTTTGTGAGTAGTAGCTTTTTTGCTGCCCTTATTGACAATAGGTCACCTCTAAGTCACCTACTTGTGGGTGCTGACAGACTTACACCTGCCATTCCTGGGGAAACAGATCACCGTGGCAAAATCCTCTTTAGGAGACAGTCCTGACACTAATTGGAGTTTCTTGGTCAACATGAAGCCTTTTTCACATCAATTTAGCTCCCGACGTTCTTGATGATCCAATAAATGGCTGACTTAGAAAGAAAAGCAAAGTCGACTGCTTGTTTTCTTGGGGTAACCATGGTTAACAGGAGACTAACAATTTTCCATGAAATTTTCATGGACAGGATTGACATTTATCTGATCACTCTTCATAACCATCTAGTGTTAACACAAAATGTCCACTCCAAAAACGGAAACAGTAAACTGTGAAATTTGTGTCAGATTTCTGCCAATAACAGCACAACTGGCATATTTCTGGCATAAATGGCTTTGAAAAGTTGTAGACTATTTGCACGATTCAAACCATGAAACCTTTGTAATTTTCCAATTTCTTTCATTTCTACCAAATTGGGTGGAGCTGGGGTGGCACAGGGGTGTGATGCCCTCCCGCCTCTTGTTCTTGATCTGCTTTTGGGTAGTGTGCCACACAATCCTTTCTTAGATCCAAGGCAGCATAACATTTAGGGTTAACCACATGCCAGTTTTCAGATGCATGCACATTTTAATGAATCGGTAGCTTTTGACTCCAACATGCCCCCTCATCAAGACTAGAGGAGATGTTCAAGTAGGGCTGGGCGATTAATCGAATTAATTCGATTAATTCGCCCCCTGATGTGGCCACGATTGTTGTTTTATCAACAATCGTGAAATTCGATTTAAAATGGCGGCATTTCCGGTCCGCGTCACCTGGTACTTCCGGTGCACACTGCGGTGCGCTCCGCCTCCTCCCCGGCCGGTGCTGGACAGGCCCGGACACTAGGGGGCCGCCGACCTCCGCCTCCTCCCCGGCCGGTGCTGGACAGGCCCGGACACTAGGGGGCCGCCGACCTCCGCCTCCTCCCCGGCCGGTGCTGGACAGGCCCGGACACTGGGGGCCGCCGACCTCCGCCTCCTCCCCGGCCGGTGCTGGACAGGCCCGGACACTAGGGGGCCGCCGACCTCCGCCTCCTCCCCGGCCAGCGGTGGTTGGCAGCAGAGCGCAGCATGGCTCCGGCGCTTGACAGGCCCGGACACCGGGGGCCGCCGACCTCCGCCCTGGACTGGTGTGAGGAGAACTACGCTGTGTCCTGTGAGTTTACATCGCCGAGTTCTGTGAGTATCCAGTGCACTGTGTGTATACAGAGTGTGCATGGTGTATACAGAGTGTGCATGGTGTATACAGAGTGTGCATGGTGTATACAGAGTGTGCATGGTGTATACAGAGTGTGCATGGTGTATACAGAGTGTGCATGGTGTATACAGAGTGTGCATGGTGTATACAGAGTGTGCATGGTGTATACAGAGTGTGCATGGTGTATACAGAGTGTGCATGGTGTATACAGAGTGTGCATGGTGTATACAGAGTGTGCATGGTGTATACAGAGTGTGCATGGTGTATACGGTGTGTGCATGGTGTATACGGTGTGTGCATGGTGTATACGGTGTGTGCATGGTGTATACGGTGTGTGCATGGTGTATACGGTGTGTATGGGTTGTGTGCATGGTGTATACTGTGTGTATGGTGTGTGCACGGTGTATACTGTGTGTATGGTGTGTGCACGGTGTATACTGTGTGTATGGTGTGTGCACGGTGTATACTGTGTGTATGGTGTGTGCACGGTGTATACGGTGTATGGTGTGTGCACGGTGTATACGGTGTATACTGTGTGCACGGTGTATACGGTGTATACTGTGTGCACGGTGTATACGGTGTATGGTGTGTGCACGGTGTATACGGTGTATACTGGGTGCACGGTGTATACTGTGTGCACGGTGTATACTGTGTGCACGGTGTATACTGTGTGCACGGTGTATACGGTGTATACTGTGTGCACGGTGTATACGGTGTATACTGTGTGCACGGTGTATACGGTGTATACTGTGTGCACGGTGTATACGGTGTATACTGTGTGCACGGTGTATACGGTGTATACTGTGTGCACGGTGTATACGGTGTGTACTGTGTGCACGGTGTATACGGTGTGTACTGTGTGCACGGTGTATACGGTGTGTACGGTGTATACGGTGTGTACGGTGTATACGGTGTATACGGTGTGCATGGTGTGTACGGTATATACGGTGTGCATGGTGTGTATGGTGTGTACTGTGTGTGTATGGTGTATACGGTGTGTACTGTGTGTACGGTGTGTGTATGGTGTATACGGTGTATACTGTGTATTCTGTATACATATATACTGTGTATTCTGTATACATATATACTGTGTATTCTGTATACATATATACTGTGTATTCTGTATACATATATACTGTGTATTCTGTATACATATATAAAAAAAAAATCGAGATTTAAATCGAAAATCGTCCATAGGGTTAAATAAAATCGAGATTTTGATTTTTCCCAAAATCGCCCAGCCCTATGTTCAAGCCAGTGTTAATTAACCTTTGTCTTACATAAAAGCCATGGTCCAAGAAAATGCTATTTTATGAATCTTGTTTGTGGGTTTTCTGACACATAGGTCCCTTAAAAGTCACTTCTAGTGACTAGAAGTGGTACTGATTTATATAAGGAGAAAAAAAAAAAAACTCACTAGTTAGCTTAACCCCTTTACCTTTTTTTAGTCAAAAAAACAAAACGTTAGTCTTCCCTTTGTAGGAGAGTTTTGTCTATTGGCAGCATACGATTTAATACTCATGTTACATGGTGGGAGAATGAAAAGGCTTTAACCCCTTCCCAACCTTTGACGTAATACATCAAAGGTTGGGTCCAGGTGTTTGATGTGAGGTTTGGTGAAGATCTCTCATCAAACACCCGACATCTCAGCTGACATGTCGGGCTTCCAGCACCGATTGGCTTCAGAATCCGATTGGTGCTGTTAACCCCTTGGATTCCAAGGTCATTCACTGACAGTGGATCGAAAACCGCCACGCTGTTCCCTGCCTGCACTGGAGATCCCGCGATAATATTGCGAGATCTCGGGCACTCATGTGACAGTCCGGGGTCCTGGCTATCACTGATCGCTTCCTGTGAGTGGCTGGCAAGCGCTGCCAAGCATCCACAGTGCATATTTGTGACAGGTCCCTATGTGCTGCAGCTCATCAGGATCTGTCACAAGCGAATGGCATGTGCAGCAGTGGTGCCTCCCTATGGGGTTGTGTAAAATGAAGAAATAAAAGTTTTGACAAACATGAAAAAAAAACAAAAACAAAAGTTCAAATCACCCCCCTTTCCCCCCATTCAAAATAAAAAGTATTAAAAAAATACACAATTTGGTATTGCTATGTTCAGAAATGCCCGATCTATAAAGATAGATCAATTAATAAGAGCCGTAAACTGCGTAACAAAGAGGTTCAAACGCCAAAATTAAGTTTTTCTTCTTTGCCGCAACATTGCTATAAAATGGAACAACAGGCGATCAAAACTGCGCATCCACCCAAAAATGGTATCATTACAAACATCAGCTCAAGAAACAAAAATTAAGCCATCACGCAGCCCCAGATCCCAAAAAATGAGGACATTACAGGTCGCAGAACATGGTGCAAAAAGTGTGATTTTTTTTTTTTTCTTCAAAACTTCTGAATTTTTTCTCACCACGTAGATACCAGTAAAAGTATACATGTTTGGTATCTACGAACTTTTATCGACCTGAGGCATCACACCATCACATTGGTTTTACAATATATAGTGAACATGGCGACTAAAAAACCCCAAAAAAAAACATTGTTCACATCCAGCCACTGCCAGAGAGGACCTGACAGAATATTTGTGGGGTGCTGGAATAATAATTTTATATTACACACACGCATGTATACAGTAAGTACCTTGAATGAAACAAATTAATCATTGTTACAATCGCATACCAAACCTAGCAGTGTAAACTACGGTCATTGTGTTTAATTTCAAGAACTGAATGTACAATATTAAACTGTCACAGACCTTCAGTTTCCCGGATATCAAGCACCTTCTTTATCTGAGACAAAGGCATTAGGCTAATATGCTTGAGAGAGGCAGGGGGCCTTGTGTGCCCATGAGGGCTCTTGAAAGTTCCAATAACTTTATGCCGCTTTCTTGCAATCTGAAAGCACAAATTAGTTTTCAATGCATATAGGGAAAAGACACGGACAGAACTCAGAGGTTTGGACATTAAGGTCATACCTGGCATTTTACACCTTCTAAATACACAAGTGTCAATTCTAGCCCTAAAATCTATTACATGCAATCAGAACCTGTGTGATATCAAGGTTATACCACTGTCCTGTACCTGGATTTACCAAATAAAATATTCCTATCAGCAGCAGGATTAATACTGAATTTTTTTTCTTAGACAACTGTCCATTCTCAGCAGGCATACAATGGATAATGGTTGTCTGCTATTCAATATCACTGGCTACCATCGAGACTGATCCTCCCGCTCTGCGTCGTCTAATTTTGTATGGCTATAAAGGAGCTGTGCTTTATCAAATGAAAAAAAAAAAAGTCTACTCCCAAATGTAGATAACACAGCATCATCCACAAGAGTCTAAAGGCTAAATAATTTGAATAAAAGTGTTAAGATGTTTTCCCACCAACATATTTAAAGAAGCACTCCCATCAAAAGTTTTTATCCTTTTAATACACAGGGTGGGCCATTTATATGGATGTACCTAAATAAAATGTGAATGGTTGGTGAACAGTGGATAGATCCCTCCAAGACAGTTGGAACACAAAAATTGATGGTATGGTGTGGTATATGGGGTACAAAGATAGTGGGGCCATTCTCCATCAATGGAAACCTCAATGCCACTGGATATCTGAATCATGTTGAGGTTTCCATTGATGAAGAATGGCCCCACTATCTTTGGACCCCATATACCACACCATACCGTCAATTTTTGTGTTCCAACAGTCTTGGAGGGATCTATCCACTGTGGTTTAGTGTCAGACCAATAGCGGTGGTTTTGTTTGTTAACTTCATCATTCACAAAAACTTTTGCCTCATCACTCATCTGAAGGCAATTGTGTATGCTGTGAAGATACGAGACAACGGATACTGGAAGCCTGTGCTAACATTTCTTCTGCGGTGTTGCTATCGGATTGTCAATGCAACCCTATTCTCCCGCTCTTGACACACTAACACAATGGGCAGCACTTTGACACATTTAATAAGTGGTCATAAACTTGTAAATAACTTATGAAAGAATAAAGGTATGTTAAAACCAAGCACGCCATTGTTTTTCTTATGAAATTCTCAATAAGGTTGATGTGTCACATAACCATCTTCCCATTGAAAAAAATTAAGTTGGATCCAAAATAGGCACCTTCAAAATGGTCACCACCCATCTGGAAAAGTTTTCCCCCTTCCATATACTAATGTGCCACAAACAGAAAGTTGATATCACCAACCATTTCCATTTTATTTAGGTGCATCCGTATAAATGGCTCACCCTGTATTGTAGTCATCATACTTAATAGCACTGCGCACATGCTCATTTTCCTCTTCTACCCAGTTAATTATTCTGTTTTCTATTAGGCCTATGACATTACATGATTATAAACTGACTAGCTGAATTTTTCCAAACTATGTAGAAACAAGGGGTCTCTTTTCCCTGCATGAGTCTCTGCAAGTTTTAATGGAAAGAAAGAAGCAGCTGGGTGAGGATTTGGAGGGAAAGAATTAATGCAGGTACATGAGACTTCCTGTTTCTACATAGAGCAGGGAAAATAATTATTTACTGGACAGAAACTCAAAACAAGTAATTGTAAGTAACCACTGCTATATAATATGATGAATGAAATATATTAATAGGATAAAAACTTTGATGGGAATGCTTCTTTAATGTCCTCAAACGCTTCTTGGGGGTTTTTTGGAGGAAATTGGAGGGTGCATCTTATAGTGCAGATGTATGTTCTGGCTAGGTTTATGTGGGGGAGGGGCAGCGGCGGTGGAGCTCCTGCCGGTGATCACATGTACCCAATGTTTAAGGTAATTTAATATTCCCTGCAATCCCCCGTCTATTACCTCTCAGCACTGATGTCGACACAGAGGTGGGTGAAATAATGGGTGG
Organism: Allobates femoralis; assembly: GCA_033576535.1. NCBI lineage: Eukaryota > Metazoa > Chordata > Amphibia > Anura > Aromobatidae > Allobates > Allobates femoralis. Next base: position 165,072,180 of record JARQOC010000001.1, on the reverse strand, counting down.
GGCAAGCAGCACATATTAAATTATTCTAAACAGCCAGCACACATGATCACCAGTCGTTACTGCAGTCACGGCAATCGTGTGTGGCGCTACTCCCACGCATCATTATTGACATCGGAGCAGTGAATACCCAGTGGAAGATTATACCCGCCACCCATCGTTCCCCTGCTGCATCACAACGTTCTCCTATGTGTTCACATGCCGGCAGCTGAGTGTGGATCAGCGGTGCATAAGTGATGTCATTGCTGCACGCTGACACTCTGATCAGCCGTCGGCAAGAGACCACATAGGAGAATGTTGTGATGCAGCGTGGGCATGATGAGCAGTGAGTATAATTTTTTTTTTTTTTTTTTTTAAAGTGTGATCCATATATACCAGGATATGGGGTATATATACTAGAAAAAGGGACATCTATACCTAGAAGGGGCCCAGGATGGGGACATTAACCCATAAGTGTTAGAAGCAGATCCCCCTATAACACTGCATCATGACATTGTTTGATTTAAATTTTTCCCCCCTCTTTCCTCCTCTAAAACCTGGGTGCGTCTTATGGCACAGTGCATCTTAGGGTATAAGCGCAAGCTGAATTTTTGGTGCAGAAATTTTCTACACCAAAACCAGGAATGAATCTGACTCCACAACTAAGACTCCTTTATTCATGGCTCATGTTAAGCGATAAATTTATTGTAGTATAGTGTTAACTGAGGCTTTTAATTATTACTATGATACAATAATAAAGATATTTAGATAAAAAAAATAATCCATAAAATTCAGCACATTCTGCATTGAACTACTTTATCCAATTCATTCTATATTTTACAAGTCGGAGTCGGTCTATTTTATAATACTCAGTAAATTAATGCAGACTGGTCATCCATATAGGTGGCCTATCTAAAACCCGAAAAAAGGGGGATGCTGCTAGGTAGCCAAAATGTACCTGTCCATATTCTCTGGTAAAATAGGATGACCAACACAATAAAAATATATACATGTTACTGCGCAAATTTGACCTGATACAATAATAGACATATGTATAAGGCATTGCACAAACAAAGAGAATTTTGTTTACGTACCGTAAATTCTTTTTTCTTTAGTCATCAATGGGAGACCCAGACAATGGGGTTTAGGGCTCTGCCCTCCGGAGGTCACACTAGGTACTACAAGTTTGTAGACACCGCCTCCTCCGCTTATAAACCCCTACCGCAGGGAACATCCTCAGTTTGGTCCACAAGCTGCGAGGAGGAAATAAACCACACCCGAAACATCGGGAAGAATGCCGTGCACAGACGGTTCAACAACCCGGCAAACACTGTCTCAACAGAGAACAGAAAACACGTGCAAAACATGCAACGGAACCACTGGGTGGGTGCTGGGTCTCCCATTGATGACTAAAGAAAAAAGAATTTACGGTACGTAAACAAAATTCTCTTTTTTCTGGTCGTCATAATGGGAGACCCAGACAATGGGGATGTCCTAAAGCAATACCCCAGGGCGGGAAGAGTTCCTCAACAAGACGGATAATACATGGTTCCCTTTAAAGGTGGGCAACCGCCGCCTGGAGAACCCGCCTGCCCAAACTCGCATCCGCAGAGGCATGGGCATGCACCATATAGTGCTTAGAAAATGTGTGCAGGCTGGACCAAGTGGCCGCCTGACACACCTGTAGAGCAGACGCTCGATGTCGCAAAGCCCAGGAGGCACCGACAGCTCTGGTAGAGTGAGCCTTCAATCCCACCGGGAGAGGCAAACCAGATGACCGGTAAGCCTCCTGAATGGGAGTCTTAATCCATCTGGCCAAGGTCGACTTTGAAGCCGCGGCCCCCTTACAGCGACCCGTCGTGAGTACAAATAAGGAATCCGAATTCCTAAAGGAAGCGGTCCTGGACACATAAATGCGTACAGCTCTCACGAGATCCAGAGTATGGAGGTCGCGTTCAACCTGATGAACGGGAGCGGGGCAAAATGATGGGAGAACAATCTCCTGGATCAGGTGAAAAGTTGAAACCACCTTCGGCAAGAATTCTGGCCGAGGACGCAACACCACCTTGTCTTGGTGAACCACCAGAAAGGGTGACTTGCACGATAGTGCAGCCAATTCTGAGACCCTCCTCAGGGACGTAATCGCCACCAGAAAGACCACTTTCTGTGACAGACGAGAAAGAGAAATGTCTCTTAGTGGCTCAAACGGCGGTTTCTGTAATGCCGCTAGGACCATGTTAAGGTCCCAGGGATCCAGAGGTCTCCTGTAGGGTGGAACCACCCGCGACACCCCCTGTAGAAATTGACGGACCTTCGGGAGGAGCGCCAATCACCTGTCAAACAGCACTGAAAGTGCTGAAACTTGACCTTTCAGAGAGCCAAGGGATAATCCCAACTCCAGACCCGATTGTAGGAAAGCCAACAACGTCGGGATGGAAAGGGGCCACGGAGACCGTCCACCAGAGGCACACCAGGTAAAAAAGATTTTCCACGTTCTGTGGTATATCTTCCTGGACACGGGCCTCCTAGCCCGATTCATAGTGGCAACCACCGTAGGGGAGAAACCCCTAGACGTCAGCAGCCAGGCCTCAAGAGCCATGCAGTCAATTTGAGGGCCCTGGAATTGCGGTGGAAGAATGGGCCTTGCGCGAGTAAATCTGCGCGTTCTGGAAGAGCCCACCTGTGCCCGCCTGACATTTGCCACAGGTCCGGATACCAGGACCTCCTGGGCCAATCTGGAGCCACTAGAATGGCTACCCTGCACTCCGACCTGATTTTCCACAGCACCCTGGGAATCAGAGCCAGAGGCGGGAACACATACGGCAGATGGAATCTGGACCAGGTCAAGATTAGGGCGTCCGCTCCCAGAGACTGGGGGTCCCATGACCTCGCCATGTATTGCGGCACCTGATGATTCAGCCGTGAGGCCATCAGATCCACGTCCGGAGTGCCCCATCTGCTGCAGATTTCTCTGAAGACATCCGGATGAAGAGACCACTCTCCGGCGTCCATCCCCTGCCGGCTCAGATAGTCGGCCTCCCAGTTTTCGACCCCTGGGATGTGAACTGCGGAGATCAGGCAGTTGTTGTCCTCCGCCCAGGATAGGATGCGGTGAACTTCGGCCAGAGCCTCCGCACTCCTGGTTCCTCCTTGATGATTTATATAAGCGACGGCCGTCGCATTGTCGGACTGAACCCGAATGGGTTGTCCTGAGAGGAATCTCTGAAAAGCCAGGAGTGCCAGGTATACCGCCTTGATCTCCAGCACGTTGATCTGCAACGCCGACTCCGACTGAGTCCAGAGGCCTTGGGCCCTGTGGTGTAAGAACACCGCTCCCCAGCCCTTCAGACTGGCGTCGGTGGTCACCACTAACCAAGACGGTTTTATGAAGGACCGGCCCCGAGACAAGTGATGCGGTTGTAGCCACCACTGCAGGGAATCTCTGGTCGGTTGGGAAAGAGTCACCAGCCGATTCAGCGAGATCGTCCTCTTGTCCCACCTGCGGAGAATCTCCAGCTGTAGAGGACGGAGGCGAAATTGTGCAAAAGGCACCGCCTCTATCGCCGCCACCATGCGTCCCACCAGCTTCATCAACACCCGAAGGGATGATTGTGGTGACAGGAGGACTGCTTGCACTCCTGATTGGATCGCCATCTGTTTGGGTCGTGGCAGAGACACCAGGGCTGAGGCCGTGTTGAAGTCCATGCCCAAATATGTCAAAGACTGGGTCGGAACTAACGTTGACTTCTGAATATTGAGGAGCCAACCGAACTGTTCCAGAGACCGCATGGTCACATCCAGGCTCTTTTGACAGAGGTGTTCCGATGGCGCCCTGACCAGCAGGTCGTCTAAATAGGGGATGACGGCATGGCCCTGCACGTGCAGGAGAGCCATCATGGAGGCCATCACTTTTGTGAACACCCGCGGTGCCGAGGCCAACCCGAACGGCAGCGCCACAAATTGGAAGTGTTCCTCCCCCACTGCAAATCTCAACCAACGCTGGTGAGCCGGTGCAATGGGCACGTGAAGGTAAGCGTCTCTGATATCTATGGACGCTAGGAAGTCCCCTTGTGACACAGCCGCGATCACGGAGCGCAGCGACTCCATACGGAACTTCCGAACCAGCACGTGACGGTTGAACAACTTCAGGTCCAGAACCGGACGGAAGGAGCCGTCCTTCTTTGGGACGATAAAGAGGTTGGAGTAAAACCCCCTGAACCTCTCTCCGGAAGGCACCGGAACCACCACTCCGTCCCTGCGGAGACCCTCCAACACCAGGTAAAAAGCCTGAGCCTTGTCTGGTGATGGGACCGACCGAAGGAATCGGTGTATAGGTTTTGACGTCAGCTCTATCCTGTAACCTCGCGAGACCACGTCTCGAACCCACTGATCTTGAACGTGAAGAAGCCACTTGTCCTGAAAGCGAGACAAGCGGCCCCCCACCTGTGGGGAGGCAGGAAGGCAGAGCGAGTCATGTAGAGGCGGGTTTGGGGGTGGCAGCTGCTGCCCCCGCCGGCTTCTTGGGACGACTCTTAGCGCGCCACTGAGAAGCGGGCTTGTCCCCTCGGTCCGTACGAGCGGACGATGCTGATGACTGCGAGCTGGAACGAAAGGACCACTGCTTTGGGTTCCTTTTCACAGTATACCGTGGCTTAGGCTTATTCTGCGGTATCTTAGACTCAGCAGAATCCTTTATCAGCTTGTCCAGTTCAGTGCCAAACAGCCTGTCACCAGCAAATGGAAGATTCTGCAAAATCTTCTTAGATGTGGCATCTGAGTCCCAGAGACGCAGCCACAACAACCTGCGAATCGCAATAGCATTGGCCGAGGCCACAGCTGAGCGAGTGGCAGTTTCCAGAGACGCCGTCCTGGCGTAGTCCGCATAGGCTTTTGCCCTCTCGGTAAGCGCCATGACCTCTGGACTGGACCTTGCCAGGTCAATGATACCATCCAAGCAGGTAGTAATTGCTTGTAAGGTCCAAACCGCGGCAAAATTGGGGGCAAATGAAGTCCCCACAGCCTCATAGGAAGACTTGGCGAGTTGCTCGACCTGTCTATCAGTCGCATCCTTCAACGAGGAGCTATCAGAGGCAGAAAATAGGGAGCGTGCAGCAATCCTGGTCATGGAAGCGTCCACCTTCGGGGACTGCGACCACTCCTGAAGCACCTCCTGGGGGAAGGGGAAGCGATTGTCCTTTGGTTTTCGGACATAACGCCGCCCAGGATGTAACCTGGGTGCCCTAACCACCCTTCCAAAGTTGGTGTGGTCCATGAAGGAGCCACTTGGTCTAGCCTCCGGCCGCAGCCATTGATAGACCTCCTTCGGGTGTACAGTCACCTCCTCAGGGGCTGTCACGAGACGTAAGGTCTCGTTGATAGAGGATACCAAATCCTCCACCCCGTCCGGTGGTTCAGACACTGATACAGACCCGAGAGTCGAACCCCCATCATCTTCCTCACCATCAGAGGAACGCTCCTCCTCAGAGAGAGTATGGAGCTCGGGTGAATCCTCACGACGAGCCCGCTTAAGGGGTCTCACAGCAGAAGAGGGAGACACCCGGGGGTAACTGGAAGGAGTAGCTGGGCTGTCCAGTCTCCTATTAAGTGCCTCCAGGGATTGCGACATGGAGGACAGCTGGGACAACAGAGATTCATTAATCTTATTCTGAGTTTCCCATGGCCCCGGGACCACCTGGACCGCAGGGTACAGCACCGGAGCTGCAGATTCAGTAGCGGCAGTCCGGGCCTCTGGGCGTCCGCAGTTATTGCAGGACCCCTCCACCAGTGTACTATTGCATGTAGCACAAGTAATGGTGGTCTCTGCCGCCTTAGCAGCACGCTTCCCAACTGAGGACATCGCTACAGTAGGGGAAAATAAGCCAAATTGCAGACAAAAACCGGGAATCCCGGTGGCTTACCGACCGCAGCAAAGCGGTAGGAGGAAGCGGCGTGTGTGTGTGACCTCCGTGAGCGTTTCCGGTCTCCCCGTAGAGTGCAGACGCACGCTGCAGACAGATCCCATCAGGGAGTAAGGGGAAAGATGGCCGCCGACAGAGAAACTGTGGGCGGCGCCGAAAAGCACGCGGGAAACACACACACACGCCCATCGATGACGTCACCGCACGGGCAGCTTCCCATCCTCCAGGCAGCCTCAGCATGAAGGCGCCGGAGCCCGCAGCGCGGGAATTAGTGTGAGATACACCACACACAGACTGACTGTACAAACACACATACGCAGTCTATGGCCTCAGCCCCTGCGATACACAGGGCGGTCAGCCAGGGTGACCCCAGCACAGGGTACACCGCCAGATCCGCGGACCCGAGGGTAACGCGCGGTCTGAGTGTCAGGACACACAAAGTGCCAGACACTACCCCCAGGCACACAGGAGACACAGAGTGCCTCAGTGCCGGTCCGGTCTGTAAGCACCATTAGGGAGGCCTCGGACGGGGGTTCAGCACCAGTCCGGAGTGTAAGCACCATTTAGGGAGGCCTCGGACTGGGCTGGCTCCAGTCCGGTCTGTAAGCACCATTTAGGGAGGCCTCGGACGGAGCGGAGCTGTGCAAGGCTCCCATCTCCCACTCTCCAGAGCCCCCCAGAGAGGGATGGAAAGGAGCATGACAGCGTACCGGGAGAACACAAAGTGTCCAGGCTCTAGGCCCTCCGGTACCTCCACCAGCGTGTGCCACTAAGGGTGAGCGGGGAGGCTGTCACAGGTCCCGACTAGGACCATATTACCTTGAGAATGCAGTGAAGTGCAAGCAAAGCGTGATCCTCCGAGCACACTAAGTTAAAAACTGAGGATGTTCCCTGCGGTAGGGGTTTATAAGCGGAGGAGGCGGTGTCTACAAACTTGTAGTACCTAGTGTGACCTCCGGAGGGCAGAGCCCTAAACCCCATTGTCTGGGTCTCCCATTATGACGACCAGAAAATATGTTATTATTGTATCAGGTGAAATTTGGACAGTGGCATATATATTATTATTGTGTCAGTCTATTTTATACCAATTCCACCAAAATGGACACAGACTCCACAGCCCTGCCAAAAACTGGGCAGGGGTAAGGATAGGCATGCGGTCTGTGAGAAAAGGTGACAAAAATGAGGCAAAAACGCACTGTATGCATAAGGCCGAATAGTCCGAAAAAAGAGAGGATTTGTGTGTATATCGACCGTAAAATCCTTTTCTCTGAGCCATCATTGGGGAAGACAGAACCATGGGGTTATCCTGGTGTCTCTAGGAGGCCGACACTAAGTGAATTCTGAAAAAAACAGAACAGATTGGTTCCTCCCCTGCAGCATACACCCCCTGGCTGGGCCAGGCCCCGATCAGTTTAGTGATCAAGCAGTAGGAGGAAAGGTATAAACAATGGAGTGCAAGCAAAGTGAACATGCCGAACTTAAAAATAAAAAAACTGAAAACCAACACCCGAACCGGGCAATAGGGTGGGTGCTGTGTCCCCCAATGATGGCTCAGAGAAAAGGATTTTACAGTGAGTATACACAAAAATCCTCTTTTCTCTTGCACCTCATTGGGGACACAGGACCATGGGACGTCCTAAAGCAGTGTCTGCGTGGGAAAATACAACCAGCAACCCAAGGGATGAGACGCCCCTGTACATCAAAAATCACCTAGATGGATTGGTGCGCCACAGCCACCTGCACCTCACTTCTGCCAAGGCTTGTGTCCACAGAGGCCGGCGTATGAAACCTATAGTGTTTTGTGAAGGTATGTAGGCTGGACCAGGTAGCTGCCTTAGGGCCGCTTTACACACACCAACTTCTGTGACCAACTTCTGAACAGATCTCTGGTTGCAGTGAAATCATGGACACATTGTTCCATTTTGTGGCTGTGTACAATGGAACAATGTGTCCATGATTTCACTGCAACCAGAGATTTTTGACCAATATCTGCACAATTATCTGTGTGTGACGTGGCCCTTACATATCTGTTCTGCTGATGCCTGGTGCTGAATTGCCCAGGATGCTCCCACTGCACGAGTGGAGTGTGCCCTTGGGCCACTAGGAAAAGGTATGTTCCGCAGCCGATCCGCTTCATGGACGGTAGAAAGTATCCGCCTAGCCAAAGTGCCTTTAGACACCGCCATGCCCTTTCTGTGACCTTCCGGAAGGACAAATACATTGTTCGTCTTACGGAAGGGGGCTGTTCTTGAAACGTATCTAAGGGCTCTCAGCAGATACAGGCTATGCAGAACCTTCTCTACACAGTGCACCGGAGCCGGACACAAAAATGGAAGGACAATATCTTCATTGAGGTGGAAGGAGACCACCTTAGGAAAAAAAGACGGAACTGGGCGCAGCACCACGTTATCTTGATAAAAAGAAAGGAACGGCTCGCGGCAAGAGAGCGCCGCCAATTCCGAAACACGTTGGATGGACGGGATTTCCTCAAGACCGACCACCTTCCAGGACAGGAGAGTGAGCGAGACCTCTTTCAGAGCTCAAAGGGTGGTCTCTGGAGTGCGTCCAAGACCAAGTTAAGGTCCCATGGCTCTAGCGGTCTTCGGTAAGGGGGAATCAACCGAGCCATTCCCTGAATGAAGGTTCTAACTTGGGGATGTGTCGTATGTCTGCGCTGGTAAAGAACTGAAAGAGCCGAAATCTGGCCTTTCAGGGGAACTGAGGGCCAACCCAGAATCTAGTCCCAACTGGAGAAAACTCAGGACCAACGGGACTGAAAAGGTAAAAGAGGAGTGGCCACGGTCTTTGCACCATGAAAAGGTTTTTCCACATACGATGGTAGATACATGCAGAAGCTGGTTTTCGAGCTCTATTCATGGAACCAATGACGTCAGGTGAAAAAAACAGCCCGGTCTCAACGGCCACAGCATCAAATTCAGGGCCCTCAAACCCTGGTGGCAAATCGGTCCTTGAGTTGGAAGGTCCGGGTGATCTGGTAAGCGCCAGGGGACGTCTGGCACTAGCTGGACGAGGTCTGTGTACCAGGCTCGTCTGGGCCATTCCGGAGCTATGAGGACAACCGGAACTCGTTCCGATTTGATTTTTCTCAATACCTTCGGAATTAAAGGGAGGAAAAATGAAAATGTACAGGAGACGGAACTGACGCCACGATTGCACCAATGCATCGGCTCCAACTGAAGTTGGGTCGTGAGAGCGGGCCATGAACTCAGGGTCCTTGGCGTTCAGTCGTGAAGTCATCAAGCACACTTCCGGTGACCCCAGTGGCGAGAAATTTGGTCTTAGCACTCGGACGTGTTCCAACATTCTCCTGCGGCGAGACCTTGCCGACTGAGAAAGTCCGCCTCCCAATTGTCCACTTCCGGAATGTACACTGCGGAGATGACCGACCCGGTCAATTCGGCCCAGGTGAGAATGCGTTCTACCTCGCTGAGAGCCGCCCTTGTGATTGATATAGGCAACTGCCGTCGCGTTGTCCGATTGGACACGGATGTGACAACCCACCAGGAGTTTGTAGAAACAACGTAGGGATAGGGCTATGGCCCGTATCTCCAACAGGTTGATTGGAAGAGCTGACTTTTGTTTGGACCAGAGACCCTGGGCAGTATGACAACAATAGACCGCCCCCCAAACGAGGAGACTGGCATCGGTGGTGAGGACTTCCCAATCGACCAGAAGGAAGGACCGGCCCTTGGATAGAGACGCCAAGCGGGTCCACCATCGCAGTGACCTCTTGACCAAAGGGGTGAGGGAGAATACCCTGTGTCCAGTGAGAAGGGACTCCTGTCCCAGGTCGTCAGCAGGGCCATCTGTAGTGGGCAAAGGTGAAATTGAGTAAATGGGACTGCTTCTATTGCAGCCACCATATTGCCGAGAACCCTCATCCTGTAACGGATGGAATGCAGGGAGGATTGGAGCAGGGTGCGTATTCCCCAACATAGGGCTTGCGCTTTGTCTCGAGGGAGGGTGACCAACCACCGAGACGTGTTGAAAACCATGCCCAGGAAGGTGATAGACTGGGCAAGAATCGAAGAGGATTGTTTGAGATTCATTAACCAACCCAGTCGCAAAAGAGTGTCCATGGTTATCTGGACACTCTCCTGGCAGGCTGGGAAGGAGGGACCTTTGACGAGGAGGTTGTCTAGATAGGGCAGGACGACGAATCCTCTGGAGTGAAGACTGTTCATGGCGGCACCCATGACCTTCGTGAATATCCTTGGTGCCGTGGCGAAGCCGAAGGGTAATGCAACAAATCAGAAGTGCTCCTCGTGAACAGCAAATCGTAGAAAAACGTTGATGTGCCTGAGCTATAGGTAGGGATGTGAAGGTATGCATCCCTTATGTCGATGGAGGCGAGGAACTTGCCTTCCTCCATAGACGCGATGATGGAGTAAAGGGACTCCATCCTGAAACAACAGACAGCAACATATCTGTTTAGATGTTTTAGGTCCAGGATGGGGCATACCGACCCGTCCTTTTTTGGGAACGAAAAGGTTGGAGTAGAAACCTTTGAAACGTTCGGAGTCTGGCACTGGAATGATTACTCCCGCGAGGCAGAGCGAGGATATCGCTTGGGAAAAAAGCGCGGGCTCGGATCTGTGACTTCGGTGGATTGGAGGGAAACAAAAGGCTTGGAGGTCCGGCTGTAAATTCTATGTAGTAACTGGAAGACACAAGATCTTTGACCCATCTGTCATCGGTGACTGATTGCCAGCTGCGGCAAAATAAGCGTAGGTGACCGTGGGAGAGTCTTCCGAGGATAAGTGGAAGTCAAGACGAGGAGAAGTCATTGGATCTAGACCCTTTAGATCTTGATTGCTTTGGCCTGTTTTGCCAGCTTTGATTCGACTTGTAAGAGGACTGGTTGCTTCTCTCCGTACGCGAAGAGCAGCCTGCGGATGTAGGCGCTCTAGAGGATGTCCAGCCGAAAGAGGAACGAAAGGGCCGAAAACGTGGTTGCGGTCTTTTGAAGGAAGACCGTCTCAGTTTGTGCTGGGGAAGTGATGTACTTTTGCCACCAGTCGCGTCTGAGATGAGCTTATCTAATTGTTCACTGAAAAGTTGCCCACTTTGATAAGGAAGGCTGGTTAAGGACTTTTTTGACGCCGAATCCGCCCGCCATTGCCTGAGCCAAAGGGCTGTGCGTAAAGGTAACGTCACACGTGGCAACATGGCTTCCATATCGCCGTAAATGTGTATTTCGGCGGTGTGGAAAGCACATCGCCTGTGCATAGTGGCGTGAGACCGGGAAATTTACGGTGTGAAATCGCCGGTGGAGCGTCACCTGATCGCACTGCTCTGCTGAGAAATCAGGCGATTTCTACCAGGCGATTTCTGCGCATCATGGCATGTGACTGGGCGATAGAGATTTAGAAAGCGAGCTCAGGCCATTTGGAAGCAATTCCAGAGACGTGCCTGAGCGTTCTGTTTGGCACGCCCCGTCTCCCGCGATTGGTGGTCGCTCCTGCTTTCCCATTGGCTGGCCATGGGTAAGGCGCCATATTGCAATCGCGATATAGAAGAAAGGACACATGCGTCAAGTAGTGGGCAGACTTCCTGACAAGGCTGACCAATGACTCATAGAACGTTCAGCAATAGAGAAGAGAAGAAAAAAAAAAAAAACTCACCACTTGTGGCCAAAAATAAATCCAAAAATGCACTAGCAGAGAGCAGCCAGACCCCACTAGATCAAGCAGACACAGGTGTGGACGATAAAGCCACCCAAACCTGTCAAAACATGGGGGAGGTGGCTTGCCAAGCATGCAAGATCTGCAGACATAGGACGCCATTCACATTGATACTAATAATGCAAAATATCTGCAGGCCCCCACTGGTCCCTGCCACCAGACCAAATGAGCAGCCCAAATCAATTTCTCTGCACCACTGAATGAATGACGCCCCATGACGTCCCCTGCCCCTGTCTGCTCCATCTAGTGGGGTCTGGCTGCTCTCTGCTAGTGCATTTTTGGATTTATTTTTGGCCACAAACGGTGAGTTTTTGTTTTTTTTTCCTTTTAAGGCTGACCAATGGCAACAGTTGTGTTGGCCAATCGGAGTGGTAGGGGCACAACACTCTGGCACGCCTGTCTCCTCGCCGCGCTCACACTACGCCCGCATCGCTGATGCGGTGGTGGCGTGTGACATGGCGATTTGGCGGCGACATGGAAATGTCAAATTGCTTCCGGTCTGCGGCAGGCAATTTCCGGGACGCAGGATCACCGAACATCGCACGCGAGATGTCTATGTGTAACAAGGTGACGGTGATGTGCAAAAAAAGTGTCCGGAACGTGCGCGCTCACATCAAATTGCCAGCCATATGGCGGCAATATTGCCATGTGTGACGGTACCTTTAGAGGCTGTGAGGACGGTACAAGTGGCCGAGTCCAGAGAAGCGTGGATTAAGTATTCTCCGGCCATAATGATTTGAGATGTCAGATCCACTAGCTCTGGGTCTGTATGTTTGACGGATTTTTGTAAAGTTTCTGCCCAAATTACAATTGTCTTGGACACCCAGACTGCAGCAAAGGAGAGCGGCAGAGCCATCAAATGCTAAGCGGGCCAAATGCTCGACCTGCCTGTCTGTTAGGTCCTTAATAGAAGACCCATCTGGCAAGAACAATACAGTTTTCGCCGCTAAGCGAGAGACTGGGGGAAGGGTCGACCGGTGGAGAATCTGCCCAATCTTTATTGAGGGCTGGAGGAAAAGGGTAACGAGCCTAAATGGGTTTGCGACCACCAAACCTTTTATCCGGTCTTTCACGTTGTATGGACAGAATGTCCTGAAACTCGGTGTGGTCGTCAAAAAAATTTTGCTGACATTTCGCTCTCTTAAATGAGACCGTATGGTTTGTAGTCAGTCATAGGGTCGTCTACTTTAAACGTTAGGTTAACTGCCGATACCAAGTAATCAACCACGGACTGAGGGGACTCTAGATCAAAAAGGTCTTCAATGTCTGATTCTGAGTCCAGATCATGAGGCTCGGTCGGTGTAGGGGAGCACGGTCTCGAGCCCGTGAGGGAGAGGCATGAGAGCCATGGGAAGAAAAGGGTGAAACGTTTCTGTGAGACCTTTTCCTACATGCTACTGTCGTGGCCAGACTTGGCCTGTCCTTAGCTGGTGTGGGCTCCCGAATAGGGTCATATGCCTGTGCACCATCCTGGGAAGACGTGCTGGCCGAGGAACAGTGCTTCATAGGCTTGACCAGGGAATTAGGCTGCTTTTCCACGGATTGTGCGAGGAATAGTGCCCAGTCTGGCGGGCTCAAAGCACTAGTTGCTCCGGCATCAGTGGAGGGCTCCTGGGATTCTGCGGGGATGCAGTCCTGGCAGTGTGGTGTGACAGCGCGGAAGGGTCAGGTGGCAGGTGACGCAGGAGGTATAAAATACTGTATGGACCTTAGTAGGCTTCTTGGAAGTCTGCATGCTAAGTAATGTAGTGGCAGTCCTGCTAGAATCAACTTAAACAGGTTGTATTGGGGGTACACAGGGGTGCTGTAGCAGAGCAGAGCTGCAGGTGAGGGCTGATGTGGATGGATGATTGGGTGGGCTTTAGGGCCCTGCAGCCTAAGACTCCACTCTTACCTGAAGGGAGGAGAACCACCCCCCTTGTAGCAGCCCGATGGTCCTGTGCCTCAAAATCTGGAAAAGGACCCATCCAGAAAACGCCAGCGTTTCAAAGAGGTCCCAATAATCTAATGCCTTCTGCAGTGCTGAATACTGCAATAGCAGAGAAGAGCGCTCTATCTGTAGAGGCGGGATACATAGTGGGCGGGACTAAACGCTGGGAGCCAGGTTTGCTGATGTGACGTCACATCGGGGGTGTGCGTGGGAAACACAGAGTAATCAAAGGGGCGGGCCGGAAGCGAGAACTGCAGCTAGGCCGAAGCCGGGGCCTAAATTTATGACAGCGGCTGGGAAGGGGAGGTGAAATTTCGGATCGGCGGTCAGCAGTGAAACGGAGGTCTTATGTGTTAGGTGGGGTGTTAGTGAGCCCTCCGCCATATAGATACCGGTTTCGGGATCTACACGGGCACCGGGTCCCGTCTTACCCTGGAGGGTATGTCTATTACCATCCTTGCAGCAAGACGTCCTGCACGAGAGGCTGTGGATATATAAGCTGAGCGAGACCTGTGTCTATCTGTAGGATGGCACTCCTAATCCTGCTACTCAGGCCCCTTTCATAGGAGGCGGAGGAGGTCCATAGTGTCCCACAGGGCTGGTATGAGGGGTGTACGCCAGGTGCAGAGGGGTATACAGGGAAGCGAGACTCCATGGGCTTTTCTGTTGATGGCTGGGAAATCGGCCCTTTTAGGGGGAACCGTTATCCTGTAATGTCTATGATAAATATAAATGGCATAACCCTTATGGCCACTTTACACGCGGCTACATTTCTAGCTTATCCACAGGTAACTTACTGGCTGCAGTGAAATCATGAAATCATGGAGACATTATTCTATCTTGTTGCGGTGTACAAATGGAATAATGTCTCCATGATTTCACTGCAGCCAGTAAGTTACCTGTGGATAAGCTAGAAATGTAGCCGCGTGTAAAGTGGCCATTAGAGATCCAACGTAGCAGAAGGGAATTCGTGGAGGCGACACTCCACGGTCCCACCTGTTGGTGGCTGGGAAAGCAGCCCGCTTAGAGAGTGCCGTTGCCCGTCAAATCTTCATCTGTACTAAAAAAAACAGAAAACAAAATTGAAAATCAAAAAGATTTGGGTCTGTACATCTGCCTCCTACAGACACTAAGCTAAAACTGGTCGGGGCCTGGCACAGCCAGGTGGTGTAAGCTGCAGGGGAGGAGCCAATCTGTTCTGTTTTTTTCAGAACTCACTTGGTGTCAGCCTCCTAGGGATAGCAGCATAACCCATGGTCCTCTGTCCCCCCCATGAGGCACAAGAGAAAAAAGAGAATTTTGTTTACGTACCGTAAATTCTTTTTTCTTGAATCATCAATGGGAGACCCAGACAATGGGGTTTAGGGCTCTGCCCTCCGGAGGCCACACTAGGTACTACAAGTTTGTAGACACCGCCCCCTCCGCTTATAAACCCCCACCGCAGGGAACATCCTCAGTTTGGTCCATAAGCTGCGAGGAGACAAATAAACCACACCCGAAACATCGGGAAAGAAACCGTGCACAGACGGTCCAACAACCCGGAAGAAACTGTCCCAACAGGGAACAGATCAAATGCAAAACATGCAACGGAACAACTGGGTGGGTGCTGGGTCTCCCATTGATGATTCAAGAAAAAAGAATTTACGGTACGTAAACAAAATTCTCTTTTTTCTGATCATCATAATGGGAGACCCAGACAATGGGGATGTCCTAAAGCAATACCCCAGGGCGGGAAGAGTTCCTCAAAAGACGGATAACACATGGTCCCCCTCAAAGGTGGGCAACCGCCGCCTGGAGGACCCGCCTGCCCAAACTTGCATCCGCAGAGGCATGGGCATGCACCATATAGTGCTTAGAGAAAGTGTGCAGGCTGGACCAAGTGGCCGCCTGACACACCTGTAGAGCAGAAGCGCGATGTCGCAAAGCCCAGGAGGCACCGACAGCCCTGGTCGAATGCGCCTTCAATCCCACCGGGAGAGACAAACCAGAAGACTGGTAAGCCTCTTGAATGGGAGCCTTGATCCATCTGGCCAAGGTTGACTTTGACGCCGCGGACCCCTTACAGCGACCCGCCGTAAGGATAAACAATGAATCCGAACTCCGGAAGAAGGCAGTTCTGGACACATAAATGCGTACAGCCCTCACGAGATCCAGAGTATGGAGGTCGCGCTCAACCTGATGAACGGGAGCGGGACAAAATGATGGGAGAACAATCTCCTGGTTCAGGTGGAAAGTGGAAACCACCTTGGGCAAGAATTCTGGCCGCGGGCGCAACACCACCTTGTCTTGGTGAACCACCAGAAAGGGAGACTTGCACGAAAGTGCAGCCAATTCTGAGACCCTTCTCAGAGACGTAATCGCCACCAGAAAGACTACCTTCTGGGACAAACGAGAGAGGGAAATGTCTCTCAGTGGCTCAAACGGCGGTTTCTGCAGTGCCGCCCGGACCATGTTAAGATCCCAAGGGTCCAAGAGTCGCCTGTAGGGCGGAACCACCCGAGACACTCCCTGCAAAAATTGACGGACCTTTGGGAGGAGCGCCAAGCGCCTGTCAAACAGCACTGAAAGAGCTGATACTTGACCCTTCAGGGAACTGAGGGATAAGCCCAACTCCAAACCCGACTGTAGGAAAGCCAACAACGTCGGGATGGACAAGGGCCACGGGGACCTTCCACCCGAGGCACACCAGGTGAAAAAGATTTTCCACGTTCTGTGGTATATCTTCCTAGATACGGGCTTCCTGGCCCGATTCATAGTGGCAACCACCGTGGGAGAGAAGCCTCTGGACGTTAGCAGCCAGGCCTCAAGAGCCATGCAGTCAATCTGAGGGCCCTGGAATTGATACCAACTCAGGATCAGGGCATCCGCCCCCAGAGACTGAGGATCCCACGATCTTGCCATGTATTGCGGCACCTGATGATTCAGCCGTGAGGCCATCAGATCCACGTCCGGAGTGCCCCATTTGCTGCAGATGTCCCGGAAGACGTCTGGATGAAGAGACCACTCTCCGGCGTCCATCCTCTGCCGGCTCAGGTAGTCGGCCTCCCAGTTCTCGACCCCTGGGATGTGAACTGCGGAGATCAGGCAGTCGTTGTCCTCCACCCAAGATAGAATGCGGTGGACTTCGGTGAGGGCCTGAGCACTTCTGGTCCCTCCCTGACGGCCGTCGCATTGTCGGTCTGAACCCGGATGGGCTGTCCTGACAGGAACTTCTGAAACGCCAGGAGCGCCAGATAGACCGCCTTGATCTCCAGCACGTTGATCTGCAACGTCGACTCCGACTGAGTCCAGAGTCCTTGAGCCCTGTGGTGTAAGAACACCGCACCCCAGCCCTTCAGACTGGCATCGGTGGTCACCACTAACCATGACGGTTTGAGGAAAGACCGGCCCCGTGACAAGTGACGTGGCTGGAGCCACCACTGCAGGGAATCCCTGGTCGGTTGGGAAAGGGCCACCAGCCGATTCAGAGAGGACGTTCTCTTGTCCCATCTGCGGAGAATCTCCAGCTGGAGAGGACGGAGGCGAAATTGTGCGAAAGGCACCGCCTCTATCGCAGCTACCATGCGGCCCACCAGCTTCATCAAGACCCGTAGGGATGATTGTGGTGACAGGAGGACATCTTGCACTCCTGATGGAATAGCCAGCTGCTTGGCTCGTGGCAGAGACACCAGAGCTGAGTCTGTGTGGAAGTCCATGCCCAGATACGTCAGTGACTGGGTCGGAACCAGGGTTGATTTCTGGACATTGAGAAGCCACCCAAACTGTTCCAGAGACTTCATGGTTACCTCCAAACTCTCCCGACAAAGGTGTTCCGATGGCGCCCTGACCAGCAGGTCGTCTAAATAAGGTATGACGGCGTGTCCCTGCACATGCAGGAGAGCCATCATAGAGGCCATCACCTTCGTGAACACCCGCGGAGCTGAGGCCAACCCGAAGGGTAGTGCCACGAACTGGAAGTGTTCGTCCCCCACTGCGAATCGTAACCAGCGCTGATGAGCCGGTGCAATGGGCACGTGAAGGTAAGCGTCTCGGATATCTATGGACGCCAGGAAGTCTCCCTGTGACACAGCCGCGATCACGGAGCGCAGGGATTCCATGCGGAACTTCCGAACCAACACATGACGGTTGAACAACTTGAGGTCCAAGACCGGGCGAAAAGAGCCGTCCTTCTTTGGGACGATAAAGAGGTTGGAGTAAAAACCCCGGAACCTCTCCCCAGAAGGCACTGGGACCACTACTCCGTCTCTGCGGAGCCCCTCCAACACCAGGTGAAAAGCCTGAGCCTTTTCTGGAGAAGGAACAGACCGATGGAATCGGTGTGCCGGCTGCGACGTCAGCTCTATCCTGTAGCCTCGCGAGACTACGTCTCGGACCCACTTGTCTTGGACGTGGAGAAGCCAACTGTCCTGAAAAAGGAACAGGCGACCCCCCACCTGTGGGGAGGCAGGACGAGAGAGCGAGTCATGCGGAAGTGGGTTTGGGGGTGGCAGCTGCTGCCCCCGTTGGCTTCTTTTGGCGACCCTTGGGGCGCCACTGAGTAGTGGGCTTGCCCCCTCGGTCCGCTCGAGCAGACGCTGCTGATGACTGTGAGCTGGAACGAAAGGACCACTGTTTTGGGTTCCTTTTAACGGTATACCGTGGCTTAGGTTTATTCTGCGGGATCTTAGACTCAGCAGAATCCTTTATCAGCTTGTCCAGCTCGGTGCCAAAAAGCCTGTCACCAGAGAACGGAAGATTTTGCAAAATCTTCTTAGACGTGGCATCTGAGTCCCAAAGACGCAGCCACAACAACCTGCGGATCGCTATAGCGTTGGCCGAAGCCACAGCAGAGCGGGTGGCAGTTTCCAATGTTGCCGTCCTGGCGTAATCTGCATAGGCCTTTGCCCTATCAGTAAGCGCCAGGACCTCAGAACTGGACCCTGCCAGGTCAGTGATGCCATCCAAGCAGGAGGTAATCGCTTGCAGGGTCCAGACCGTGGCAAAATTAGGGGCAAATGAAGACCCCACAGCCTCATAAGAAGACTTGGCGAGTTGTTCGACCTGTCTATCTGTCGCATCCTTCAACGAGGAGCTATCAGAGGCAGAGAAAAGGGAGCGTGCAGCAATCCTGGTCATGGAAGCGTCCACCTTCGGGGACTGCGACCACTCCTGAAGCACCTCCTGGGGAAAGGGGAAGCGATTGTCCTTAACTTTGCGGACATAACGCCGCCCAGGATGTAACTTGGGTGCTCTGACCACCCTTCCAAAGTTAGTGTGGTCCATAAAGGAGCCACTTGGTCTAGCCTCTGGCCGTAGCCATTGATAGACCTCCTTCGGGTGTACGTCCACCTCCTCAGGGGGTGTCACGAGACGTAAAGTCTCGTTGATGGAGGACACCAGATCCTCTACCCCGTCTGGTGGTTCTGACACAGACCCGAGTATGGAACCCCCATCATCCTCATCACCATCAGAGGGACGCTCCTCCTCAGAGAGAGCCTGGAGCTCGGGTGAATCCTCACGACGAGTCCGCTTAAGGGGTCTCACAACAGAAGAAGGAGACACCCGGGGGTAACTGGAAGGAGTAGCTGGGCTTTCCAGTCTCCTATTAAGTGCCTCCAGGGATTGCGACATGGAGGACAACTGGGACAACAGAGATTCATTAATCTTATTCTGCGTTTCCCATGGCCCTGGGATCACCTGAACCTCAGGGTAAAGCACCGGAGGGAGCTGCTGTCTCAGCAGTATCAGTCCGGGCCTCTGGGCGTCCGCAGTTATTGCAGGACCCCTCAACCAGCGTCCCGTTGCATGTAGCACAGGCAGTGGTGGTGCTGGCCGCCTTAGCAGCACGTTTTCCAGCTGAGGACATTCCCACAGCAGGGGCAAATAAGCCAATCTATACAGACAAAAACCGGGGATCCCGGTGGCTTACCGACCGCTGTAAAGCGGTGGAAGGAAGCGGTATGCGTGTGTGGCCTCCACGAAGTTTGCGGTCTCCCCTTTTGGAGTGCAGACCTGTGCTGCAGTCAGATCCCAGCCGGGAAGTGAGGGGAAAAGATGGCCGCCGACAGACAAGCTGTGGGCGGCGCCGAAAATACGCGGGAAGCAAACACGCACGCCCTCGATGACATCACCACCAGGGCTGCTTCACATCTCCTCAGGCAGCCTCAGTAATGTAGGCGCCGGAGCCCGCAGCGCGGGAAGTATTGCGATAGTACAATACTTAGACTGCATGTAAAACAAAACACCTGCAATCTACAGCCTCAGCCCCTGTGACACACAGGGCGGTCAGCCAGGGTGACCCCAGCACAGGGTACACCGCCAGAACCGCGGACCCGAGGGTAGCGCGCGGTCTGAGTGCCAGAACACATAAAGTGTCAGACACTACCCCCAGGCACACCGGAGACACACCGTGCCTCAGTGCCGGTCCGGTCTGTAAGCACCATTTAGGGAGGCCTCGGACGGGGGTTTCAGCACCAGTCCGGTCTGTAAGCACCATTTAGGGAGGCCTCGGACTGGGCTGGCTCCAGTCCGGTCTGTAAGCACCATTTAGGGAGGCCTCGGACGGAGCGGAGCTGTGCGAGGCTCCTATCTCCCACCTTCCAGAGCCCCCCAGGGAGGGATGGAAAGGAGCGCGACAGCGTACCGGGGGGACACGCAGTGTCCAGGCCCTAGGCCCTCCGGTACCTCCACCTGCGTGTTCCACAAGGGTGAGCAGGGAGACTGCCGAAGGTCCCGACCGGGACCATTTTACCTTGTCTTCATACGCCATCACGTAAGCTGTGAGAATGCTGTGAAGTGCAAGCAAAGCGTGATCCTCCGAGCACACTAAGTTTAAAACTGAGGATGTTCCCTGCGGTGGGGGTTTATAAGCGGAGGGGGCGGTGTCTACAAACTTGTAGTACCTAGTGTGGCCTCCGGAGGGCAGAGCCCTAAACCCCATTGTCTGGGTCTCCCATTATGATGATCAGAAAAAGGGTAACACTTTTTTTTTTACCCAGTTGAAAATATTCTCATGAATCTGTTCTCTTATTCCTGTGCCTCTCCATTGTTTGATCCTATTCACGTGTTCATGAAGAGGGTATGATCCTCAACTCTTTTAGAAGTATGAGGACCACTCTAAGATAATTTATCTATGATATGAATAATATAAATTATATATCTTAAGCCCCTTTCACATCATCGTTTTTCGCTGATCGTGGCATTTGCGGCGGATTTACCGCATCTGCCGCCTAACCGTCACACTTGCGGTTCACCTGCGGCAGACCCCATGCAATGTCTATGGGGCTTGCGGCAGGTGCGGTATAGTTGCGGTTGCGGCACTTGCGGCAGCTGCGAAAAAAACGCTGCTTAACGTGGTTTTTTCACAGCCGCAGCTTCCAAAAGTGCCGAAACTGCAACTAAACCGTACCTGCCGCAAGCCCCTTAGACACTGCATGGGGCTTGCTGCAGGTGAACCACAAATGTGAAGGTTAGGCGGCAGATGCAGTAAATCCGCCGCATCTGCCGCGATCAGCGAAAAACGCTGATGTGAAAGGTGCCTAAAAGTGGTCCTCATACTTTTAATAGAGTTGAGGGTCATACCCGCTTCACGAGCATGTGAATAGGAACAGACAATGGAGAGGCACAGGAACAAGAGATGCCAGATTCACAAAAATATTTTCAGCTGGGAAAAAAAAAAAAAGTTACCCTATTTTTTCGAACTATTAGACCTAGAGATAGAGATATTTTTGTTTTTCTCCTACAGGAAAAGATGTGTCGGATTTCAGGAATGGAGGGATGTGCAGAAGTATAGATCAAGATGTCAGATTCAGGAGAACAGTGGCATTTATGCAAGGTTACAGAAATTAAAAATAAATGACATTTACAGCATATGAAAAGACCTTTCACAATAGCTTATTGTACAATGGCAAATTAATTGTAATAATAATTTACAAGCAAATCCTGATTAGTTATGATATATAGTCATGAAGCCAGGACAGCGTGTTTCACATGACCTGGCCATTATGTAGTACAAGATACAATCAACCTTTAAAATCAGTGTCTTACTATACGTGTGCCCTAGGATTTTAATATCAGGAGTAATGAATACTTAGTGGAGTAACTCTACACATACCAGCCACATAACATGTGAAATAATACATACTTTCCTTGTAGAACCGCTTTAATGCGAAATAGTCATTGGCGGCACATGGTATGGAGTTTATCAATGGTGAGCTCCCCCCGGTCCACAATACAAACTAACTCTCAATCAGTCCGAAAAGTAAAAAAGGTAAGTAACTGTAATGGATGTAGGGATTCAGTCGATGTGAATCTGTATTTTGAGTATAAGATGTTCATGTGTAAAGATATTTGAAAAAAATTTCCAAAGTAGAAAAAGATTAAAGTAATAATAAAAGCCATAAAGGGATTTTTTTTTTACCAAAGCATAGCACATTAACAATTTCACACATTTTCCTGCATTTTAACTTGATGCATTAAAAATTTCCCAACATTTTCTTCTAGTAAGAATTTGCTACCAAATCTCCCTACATCTCTTCAGATGTTAACATTCAATATTGTCTCACCTCCAGGCAATCATTAAAGAGAAAGAGTGTGACTTGTTCTCCTCTGTCACAGAGATCTTCCCCGAGAGCTACAGTTTCCACTCTCTGTACCAGCATCCTATGGGACGATAACAGATTTGCCTACGAAAAAGAAAAGCCGTTAACAAAAGTTACATTCATTTGGGAAGAGTAAATGGGACATACAGAAAACAAATGAGGCTTTCCATGGCACCATCACATTGACTTAATGGGTAGTAACTGTAAGCGTTTCACTAATGGATCAGCACCCACTGCAATTCATCTACAGACATAGGATTGAATACTTACAGGACACCCATCCACTTCATAGACCACATCAAAGATTTGTCGCTGTCCTTCAGTTTTCCTTTTATCTTCATTGATGTGTCTGCCAATTTAAAATAATAAAGAAAATAAAAAGGTTTTGACTTGTGTGCTGTAAACCAGTATATCTTCTCTATAACAACTTAATACGGATTTTGACAGAAATATATGAAAGTGTTGGTTTTGTTTGAAGAGACAGAAGTAAAAGCTTTGTCTGGCTGAAGGGAACGGAGAAGTAATTACGTATCAATGTGAAGTTGCTTGTTTATCTGGCTGGTTCTCTGAATATACAATGCAGAAAGTCATGAAAGGACAATATGTATGTAATCAAGTGGAGGATTACGTTCTAGAAAAGATTATCCAGAGAAACTGATTTTTTATAAAATCTGTCAAAGGCACGAAAAGTCAAATTATTGGGGGTCCGAGGGTGGACTCGAGGTTACAAACTCGTCTACAGGATCTTTGGGATGTTTACAAAAATTTAATCAGTAATTAGTGGGGACTGAAAATCGTGATCTACACAGTCCTAAGTCTGCGCTAAATTGTATTCACTTAGGCTGCCTTCACATTAGCGTTTGTGTCTGCATGCTGATGGCATGCAGACACAAAGGCAGTCAAACGCGGTGTCATTTTGATGTGTCCGCAGCAGAGAATGTCCGCCTGCGGACACATCACTGTGCAGCACGGCAGCCAATCGGCGGTGTCCGGGGGCGGAGATCAGCGCCGGAGATCTCCTACTCCCCGCCGCCGGTAAGCTCTGGGACATGTCGGCGGGGAGAAACAGCTGATTTAACAGCTGTTTGAATCTCCCGCGCCGACACTGAGAGGAGATGTCGGCGCGGGAAGATTCAAACAGCTGTCACATCAGGAGGAGGAGATCATCAGTGGATAAGCTGATCTCCCGGTGGCCGTCGGTGAGCTCCTGTGACATCACTGGCGGCCACCGGGAGATTTTTCAATAGGTCCGCAATGTTCTCCTGCGCTGTCAAGCGCAGAACACTGCGGACCCATTGACGCCAATGCTTTTTTTGTGCGCTTGGGGACGCTTGCTGATTTTCCAAGGTCCCCGAGTGCACAAAAAACGCAACATGCTGCGTCCCGGGTGCAGACGCTGGACCCCGGAAGGAGCAGATATCGTCCGCATCCGCACCCGAACGCAGCAAACGCAGGCACTATGCGTTCCTGTGTTAAACATAGGAACGCAGTGCGCATGCGTTTGACTGCGTATGGGAACGCAGCATAAGCTGCGTTCACATACGCTAATGTGAAGGCAGCCTTAAGAGGTATATTCTACCCAAAATCTTATATCTTCTACACTATGTGGGACAAAGACCAAGAGAGACTTGAAAAGCAGATATAGGGTCTTATTCACACATTGGTTATCTTTTGTGTCAGTGTTTTAAAAGTCAAGTGGCTGCAAATCGTAGAACAGACTCATTCTAGGCAGGAAGCTGAACCACACTGGAAGGCCTCATCATTAGATCTTTGGGAGGTCTATATAGTACCAGTTGTCAATTGTTCCTTCGAGACTTCAATGGGCGTTTGCCATCAACAAAATAGCCGAAAAACAACTTATTTTATACAGATTAACATGAGCCCCTCATCAAGTCAGAAAACAAATATTTGACCTCATTTATCAATACCATCCATTTACTGCCATTGTGCTCATTTAGCAATTTTTTCCCCCATTCCAGCCCTGCTCTGTGGTCCAGTGAGTATATCAGGGATGTTTGTTCACGGTGTTGCTCCTTTAAAGCTGCCTTCACATTTGCGGACCCCTCTGCAGCGTTCTGCGGAGGGGATCCGCAATGTGAGCGCAGCACCGCAAGCCCCTATCTTTATAATGGGAGCGCACGGTGCTGCGCTTGACAGCGCAGGACCGTGCGCACCCATTCACTGCCGTATGTAATCTGTGTGCAGGCGGATGCCTGCGCACAAATCACACACTCTCGCCCGCACCAGGGACGCAACATGTTGGCAGTGAATGGGTGCGCACGGTCCTGCGCTGTCAAGTGCAGCACCGTGCGCTCCCATTATAAAGATAGGGGCTTGCGGTGCTGCGCTCACATTGCGGATCCCCTCCGCAGAACGCTGCGGAGGAGTCCGCAAATGTGAAGGCAGCAGTTGATCTGTATGTTAAGCAGTGTTTCTTCAGGCTGCAGCTTGAAATATGTGACAGTGGACAACTTTCACATTCTTGAAGAACCCCTTTAAGCTGCACTGGGGGGTGCTTTAGGCAACATATAGACTACCTTAACCAGTCATGGTAAACTAAAAAAAAAACGCACTGTGATTGGTTGTTACGGACAACAGACAATATTGATTGACAGTTTTCTTAAAAGTGCCCCATCATTTATATTGCTTTTTCCACCATAAAGCCTTACACTTAGTAAAGGCTGTAACTCTAGTGAATCTTCTGAATGTTTGCAATTACTTACGTCATTACTTCTTTTAGTGATTCAATAGCTTTCTCAAGCATAATCTTATCTGGATTGTCTTCAGAAGTATGTTTCTTAAGATCTACATTCAAAATAACATTAAAACTTTAATTAGTTCAACATGTACCTTGGTGTGTAAGGACCATAAGACAACAGTGCTGCCTTAAATGGGTATTCCAGTAGGTATAGGTTATCCTTTAGGTAATCCTCTCCAGATTGATGGGGCAGATTGCCAGGTAGGGCCCTTTTATCCCTGTTACAATGGAGCAGCAGTGCATATGCTCATCTGACGCTCCATAAATTCCCTATTTGACTACTGTGAAAAGAAGCCGAGTATACAGCTGTGACATCAAATAGAGAATGAATGAAGCAGCGGTCGATCATACACACAGGTGCTCTATTTGAGGAAACAAAAGTGCCCTCTTCTGTCAATATGTGAGGGGCACAGCAGTCAGACCCATAGAAACCTAGATGATCTCAACAACCTAATGTATAGGCCAGTGACAGCGAACCTATGGCACGCAGCCTTGCCTCTCATTGCCACTTTGAAATGTTGGAACTTTGGAGCCAGAAGTTCAAAGCTGTGTGGGATCAGAGGAGTCATTTTTCCTCCCTCCGGCTCACTCCTAGCCCATTTAATGTCATGTGACTGCGGTCATGTGACCCGCTCGGAGTCATCTGACCGCAAGACTGGAGGTGACAAGATGCGAGGAGAGGAGCAGCGCGAGTACTAGGAGAGCATGATTTATTTTAAGCTATGAATAGCAAGCATAATGGGGCATTACTGCAAGGATGGGGCATACCGATGGCATTACTGCAAGCAGAGGGCATGCTGGCGGCATTACTGCAAGGATGGGGCATGATTGGGATATAATTGCAAAGAGGGGTCAAACTTGGGAAACAACTGCAAGGAGAGGGTCAGGATGGAGCATATTGCTAGAAGATAGGCATCAGAATTTCAGTATGAAATCTGCTTTCATTCCATGATAAAAATCTATTTCCTATTTATCTAATATTCTGTATTTTGTTTTCCATACACATCAATCCACCTGCTGTGCCTGGAAAGAGCAGTGGAAGCAGCTCAGCTTCAATGTGCAGCAGGCACATGAGCTGGATGACCAATGCTGAAGAGAAGACCGCAAAGGTACCGTATATACTCGTGTATAAGCCGACCCGTGTATAAGCCGACCCCCCTACTTTTGCCCCCAAAACTTGGGAAAACCTATTGACTCGTGTATAAGCCGAGGGTGGACCCCAGCACAGGTATACAGCCCCCAGCAGTGTGGTATACAGGCCTCCCCAGTGGTAGTATACAGCAGCCTCCCCAGTGGTAGTATACAGCATCCCTAAAAGGCATATACAGCAGGCCCCAGAGGCGTATACAGCAGGCCCCAGAGGCGTATACAGCAGGCCCCAGAGGCGTATACAGCAGGCCCCAGAGGCGTATACAGCAGGCCCCAGAGGCGTATACAGCAGGCCCCAGAGGCGTATACAGCAGGCCCCAGAGGTATACAGCAGGCCCCAGAGGTATATACAGCAGCCCCAGAGGTATACAGCAGGCCCCAGTGGCAGTCGCCCCCCCATCATGGGAAGAAGCCCCCACACTTTGCAGAGCCCCCCCCCGCTGCTTTATCTTACCATCCAGGGTCTTCTTCACCGCGGGTCCTCCAGTCCTTCCTCGCGCGCTGTGTTCCCGGTCTCATGTGACCCGGCGGTCGCAGTGGAATGACGTCATCGCGCCGGGTCACGTGAGACCTGAACACAGCGCGCAGGACCCGCGGCGAAAACCCCGGATGGTAAGATAAAGCAGCGGGGGAGCTCTGCAAAGTGTGGGGGGCTCTTTTCATGATGGGGGGGGGGGGGCTAGTGCCATTGGGGGGCTGCTGTATACACTGGGGGGCTGTATGCACGGCTCCCCCTGCCGCTCTGATGGGCGGGGGGAGCCGTGCATATCTAATGAGCGGCCCCACGTGACGGGCCGCTCACTCATCAGCCCCTCCCCCCGCCTCCTCCAGCCTCCCCAGCACCCGGACACAGCCCCCACCACATATATTACCGTATTGACCCGTGTATAAGCCGAGGGGGTGACTTTTCAGCCCAATTTTTGGGCTGAAAAACTCGGCTTATACACGAGTATATACGGTAAGTTTAAAATCAATTAATTGTTATAATAATAGAAATGATCATCAGGGTGTCAGGACTGCAAGCACTGTACAGCTGCAGGCTCTTCCTCTGTGCAGCGCTTCTGACAGCCACTGCTGTACTTTAGGTTACATTACCCTATTGGCACTTCGCTATAAATAATTAGGTTTTGGGTTGCAGTCTGGGCACTTGGTCTCGGAGAGTTTCACCATCACTGGTATAGGTTATTGCCTCTACCTACAGGAATACCCCTATGAAAAGAAATATCTGGTATGGAAGCTCAACTTCATTCATGAATTATGCAATCAACACTTTGATGACTAGACCATTTTCCATTCTATACAGACAAATGAATACAGCAGTACTCTGCACGGGCTTAGATGTAAGTAAACATTGAGAGTGTATTACTACTATGTAGAATAGTATTTAGTGTA
Source organism: Allobates femoralis (assembly GCA_033576535.1). Lineage (NCBI taxonomy): Eukaryota > Metazoa > Chordata > Amphibia > Anura > Aromobatidae > Allobates > Allobates femoralis. The sequence continues at coordinate 165,044,773 of JARQOC010000001.1, read as the reverse complement.
TAAACTGGCAAACTCATGGAAGTCTACCAGGTGCAACTAGATGTACAATCAACATCAAGGATGACTGCTTTATAGTTTATGAAGGCAAATCCATATATCCATCAATACTTTTTTTTAACCCCCTGGGGAACACTTTTAAACTGACCTGATCACTGAATAGTGGCTTCAAAGCTGAAAACGTAGTTATGATTTGGTAATTTGTTATATCATTTGCAGAGATATTAGAAGGAGAAAATAGAATGTAAAATTTTACAAGCTAAGAGGGCATTAGATTTGTCTTTCTGATAATGTACTTTCCTTTGAAAGATGCTGCCCAATCACAAGCAGGACATATCATGGCGTGGTAAAATAAAAACAATAAGGTACATGCCCTTGAAAGAAGTTAGGCCCGGCTTTCTCAATGCAAGACATGCAAAGACTAAGCCATGCTCTCTGCACCTACTGTGTAGCGTACATTAGATCCGAACACCTCCCGCAGCCTTCATGTCAGGGCACTGTCAGCATTGAGCTATTTCCCCCCCCCATGACTGCTACCCGAGAGCTGCAAAAAGTGTTTGTAATGACACAGCCATGCAAGGACGTGAGAAATAAGACCGCATAATCCAATATGCTTAAACATATCTAAAGGGAGTTTAAAGGGGTTGCCACGGTCAGACAACCACATTTCACAGCTCCTGTCTGCTGCATAAATCCCCCACAAAAAACAGTCTTCCCACCAGAACTATTCCCCCAATCTACCCATCAGCTCTCGAGGCAATCATGGGGCATTAGGACATTAGGCACTGCAGCCAAATCTTAGGCCACTGATCAGCTGCAGACTTCTTTAGACTGTCAGAGCAGTAGAACAGTAGTAGATATCCCCTTCAATAAATGTCACCCATTGTAAAAACATTTGGATACAGCTGAAAATATGCCATCTTACCATTTAGAAGTAAGGCAACACTAGGCAATCTTTGGACTGGCCGGATCATCAACTCAACCAACGTTTGTCTCCCGCATTCTGGCTTTGCTTGATTGATCTACAAAAAGTTACATTACAGATTAACAGTCTAAACAGAGGAGCATCCAGAATCACAGCAAACATGGAACCCTACCTGAACCTTACAACACATCTAATCTAATAAACCAATTTAAAGTCACAATGTTTTATAGGAAAAAAGGAGAATTTTGTGTACTCACCGTAAATTCCTTTTCTCCTAGCCTCTAATTGGGGGACACAGGACGATGGGTTATAGCATTCTGCCACTAGGAGGCGACACTAAGCAATTAAAGAAGAAGCACAGTGGCTCCTCCCAGCAGTATATAACCTCCTGACTAGCACATTCCAACCAGTTTTGTGCAAAAGCAGTAGGAGGAAAAAACTACATATGCCGATAAGGCAACCAGGAACTCAAGGATAAAAAACACCAACTCAAAAAAGGCCAACAGGCCCAGGGAGGGTGTTGTGTACCCCAATTAGAGGCTAAGAGAAAAGGAATTTACAGTGAGTACACAAAATTCTCCTTTTCTCCTTTGCCTCATTGGGGGGGGAGGGGGGGGGACAGGACGATGGGACGTCCTACAGCAGTCCCTGGGTGGGAACAAAAAAACATCCCAAACTGAAAAGTCTACAGGCTAGCAGCCGCTGCCTGCAGGATGCGTCTACCCAGAATCGCATCTGCCGAAGCCTGAGTATGTACCCGATAATGTTTTGCAAAGGTGTGTAGACTGGACCAAGTGGCTGCCTTGCACACCTGCTCAGCCGTAGCCTGGTGCCGAATAGCCCAGGAGGCACCTACCGCGCGAATGGAGTGAGCACGCACACCTGAAGGAATGGGCAAGTTGCATAAAGAGTATGCTTCCTGAATGGTAAGCTTAATCCACCTGGCAAGCGTGGCTTTTGACGCGGCCATCCCCTTACGATGGCCCTCAGGAAGAATGAACAGCGTCTCCAACTTCCTGAAATGTGCTGTCCGAGACACGTAAAGCCGGAGAGCACGGACCGGGTCCAAAGTGTGCGAAGCCTTTTCAAAACAATGCACAGGGGCCGGACAGAAAGATGGAAGAATAATGTCCTTGTTCAAATGAAAAGTGGACACCACCTTAGGAATGAAGGATGGTACCGGCCGCAGTACCACCTTGTCCTGGTGAAGAGAGATAAACGGCGCCTTACAAGAAAGCGCCGCCAGCTCGGACACTATGAATGGAAGTGATCGCCTCCAGGAACACCACCTTCTGAGAAAGAAGGGGCAACGAAACCTCCCTGAGGGGCTCGAAAGGTGGCTTCTGGTTCAAATTCCAGGCCTCCAAGGGCCTCCTATACGGTGGGACTATAAGAGCAACATCTTGTAAAAAGGTACGGACCTGAGGTTTCGAGGCCAATCAGCGCTGAAAAAGTACCGATAACGCTGAGACTTGTCCCTTAAGGGAACTCAAGGAAAGCCCTTTGTCCAACCCAGATTGGAGAAACCCCAGAACCGCCGGGAGCGAGAAACGCAAGGGGTAAAACTGCACTGACTCACACTAGGCAAAAAACACCTTCCAAGTCCTCTGATATATCCGGGCGGAAACAGGTTTTCTCGCACACGCCGTAGTGTGCGCAACGCCTTCAGAGAACCCCGCCTGAGTTAGAATTCTGGTCTCAAGGGCCACGCCATCAAACGCAGAGCCCCGGAATTCTGATGCAAATCGGACCTTGTAACAGAAGATACGGATGGAACGGGAACAGCCCAGGAGTGTCTTCGGCGAGTTGAAAGATCGGCGTACCACGACCTCCAGGGCCAGTTCGGGGCAATTAATATCACCGCCACTCTTAGTTCTGATTTTCTGGACCACTCTGGGAAGGGGAGCCAGAGGTGGAAAGATGTACGGGAGACGAAACTGCGTCCAGTCCTGAACCAGGGCATCTGCTCCCAGAGCCCTGGGATCGAGCAAAGAAGTCGGGAACCTGGGAATTCATCCGTGACGCCATTAGATCCACATTTGGAGTCCCAAAGCGTCTGCATATCTCATTCTCAGATTGAGAATCCAACCCAGCCGTGAGAGCATGTCCATCGTGATACGAACACTGTCCTCGCAGTCCCTGAATGACCGACCCTTGACCAAAAGGTCGTCCAGATAAGGGAGAATTGCTACTCCCCGACTGTGAAGAACAGTCATGACTGCGGCCATGACCTTGGTAAACACGCGTGGCGCAGTTGCGAACCCGAAGGGGAGAGCCACAAACTGATAATGGTCCTTGCCCACCGCGAACCGCAGAAACCTCTGTTGGGGCCGGATATCGGGATATGTAGATAAGTGTCCCTGATATCTATAGAGGCGAGGAACTCCCCCTTCTGCATGGAAGCAATGACGGACCAGAGGGATTCCATGCAGAAACGTCGGATCCGCACAAATCTGTTTAGACGTTTCAAATTCAAAATGGGGCGGAAGGAGCAGTCCTTTTTGGGTACGATGAATAGATTTGAATAGAACCCCTGAAACCGCTTGGCCAGAGGCACTGGTACAATGACTCCTGCCCGCCGCAGAGAGTCGACTGCTTGGAAGAAAGCGTGTGCCTTTTCCGGCAATCTTGAGGGGTGGGAAGAGACAAATCAAATCTCCTGGGAGGGAGAGTATGAAACTATGTTGTATCTGGAAGACACCAATTCCCGAACCCACTGATCGTCAGCGAGCCAGGCATGCTGAAAGCGGGAAAGTCGGCCGCCCACTTGGGAGGTGTCTTCCGGGGGTGCAGAGTCATGAGGAGGAGAACCTTTGAGACTCGGATTCCTTGGATTTGGGCTGTTTATTCCGGGACTGCCAGGTAGAACCTGATTTATTGGGAGTTTGGAAACCCCTATCCGTGCGCGGCGTCAGATTCTAGCGAGACGGACGGGAAACCGACCACCCAGACGAATTCCGAATTGACCGGAATCTCGCCTGCTGACTCTTGGTGAACCTACGTTTAGGTTTCTGTTGAGGAAGCCAAGTGCTTTTACCTCCTGTGGCGTCTGAGATCATCTTATCCAGATTTTCCCCGAATAAACGATCACCTACATATGGCATGCCAGAGAGGGACTTTTTGGACGCCGAATCCGCCTTCCACTCCCGAAGCCAGAGGGCCTGGCGTATAGCGATAGAATTGGAAGCTGCCACCGCAGTACAATTAGCTGCATCAAGGGAGGAGTGAACCAGAAACTCTCCAGCCACAGAGATCTGAGCTGCTAAATCTAATAATTCCTGATCTGCCTCTTGATGACGCAAGGTAGAGTGCAAATCCCCAGCTCAGGTCATAATAGCCTTCGCCACCCACATAGAGACGAAGGAAGGGGAGAAAGATGCCCCTGAAGCTTCGAACACCGACTTAGCCAGCTGTTCCAGCTGACGATCGGTAGTATCCTTTATGGAAGCACCATCAGGAAGAGAAAGCAGTCTTAGAAGCCAAACGGGACACCGGAGGGTCCACGGTCGGAGAATCCGACCACGCCTTTGCCACAGTTGGCAAAAAGGGGTAACGGGCAATCGCCTTATGATTACCGAACCTCTTATCCGGATAAGCCCAGTGTTTCTGTAAGACTTCCTGGATCTCTGAATGATCAGAAAAAACCTTCTGAGGTCTCTTAGGCCTCTTGAATGAGATCACATGATCCGAGGAGGACACCGGAGCGGGATCAGCCACCGACAGAGCCTGATTAACTGCCGACACCAGGTTGTCCACCATAGCAAGAGTATCAGAGGAAGTGGAGTCAAAGGATTCAAACTGATCCGGATCCACCTCAGATTCATGAAGTTCACCTGAAGAGTGAGAATCATGAGACCTACTCCGCGTAGGGGAGGTCATGGAACTGTGAGATGGGGCTGAGGAAGAGCCCGTCCGGGATCTCTTCCTACCCGCCTGACCAAGGGGAAGAGAGGTACTAGAAGGAGATTCCTCATGGTCAGAACCCTCCTCCAATTGGACCAGCTGGTCCGAGGACAATGGATGTGGTTGCACCACCCGGAGCAGTGTCTCGGAGAGCTGCTCTATAGTCTGGCTCATGGATTGTGACAGAGTAACTGCCCACTCCGGAGTAGTAGGTCTGGCAGCAGACACCTCTACTTCAGTGGGTGCCTGACCGGAGCCAGAGACACTAGACTGAGGGGGTTCAGAGGCACAGGCCTGGCAGAGCGGGGCCAAGCATCCGCAGGGCAGTCCAGCCTTACATGGTGTGCAAAAAAGAGAATTTTGTTTACGTACCGTAAATTCTTTTTTCTTTAATCATCAATGGGAGACCCAGACAATGGGGTTTAGGGCACTGCCCTCCGGAGGTCACACTAGGTACTACAAGTTTGTAGACACCGCCTCCTCCGCTTATAAACCCCTACCGCAGGGAACATCCTCAGTTTGGTCTACAAGCTGCGAGGAGGAAATAAACCACACCCGAAACATCGGGAAGAATGCCGTACACAAAACGGCTCAACAACCCGGCAAACACTGTCTCAACAGAGAACAGAGCAAATGCAAAACATGCAAAGGAACAACTGGGTGGGTGCTGGGTCTCCCATTGATGATTAAAGAAAAAAGAATTTACGGTACGTAAACAAAATTCTCTTTTTTCTGGTCATCATAATGGGAGACCCAGACAATGGGGATGTCCTAAAGCAATACCCCAGGGCGGGAAGAGTTCCTCAACAAGACGGAAAACACATGGTTCCCTTTAAAGGTGGGCAACCGCCGCCTGGAGAACCCGCCTGCCCAAACTCGCATCCGCAGAGGCATGGGCATGCACCATATAGTGCTTAGAAAAAGTGTGCAGGCTGGACCAAGTGGCCGCCTGACACACCTGTAGAGCAGACGCTCTATGTCGCAAGGCCCAGGAGGCACCTACAGCTCTAGTAGAGTGTGCCTTCAAACCCACCGGGAGAGGCAAACCAGAAGACCGGTAAGCCTCCTGAATGGGAGCCTTGATCCATCTGGCCAAGGTCGACTTCGAAGCCGCGGACCCCTTACAGCGACCCATCGTGAGGACAAATAAGGAATCCGAACTCCTAAAGGAGGCGGTCCTGGACACATAAATGCGTACAGCCCTCACGAGATCCAGAGTATGGAGGTCGCGCTCAACCTGATGAACGGGAGCGGGACAAAATGATGGGAGAACAATCTCCTGGTTTAGGTGAAACGTTGAAACCACCTTCGGCAAGAATTCTGGCCGTGGGCGCAACACCACCTTGTCTTGGTGAACCACCAGAAAGGGTGACTTGCACGAAAGTGCAGCCAATTCTGAGACCCTTCTCAGGGACGTAATTGCCACCAGAAAGACCACTTTCTGGGACAGACGAGAGAGAGAGATGTCTCTCAGTGGCTCAAACGGCGGTTTCTGCAGAGCCGCCAGGACCATGTTGAGGTCCCAAGGGTCCAGAGGTCGCCTGTAAGGCGGAACCACCCGAGCTACCCCCTGCAGAAATTGGCGGACCTTCGGCAGGAGCGCCAAGCGCCTGTCAAACAGCACTGAAAGTGCTGACACTTGACCTTTCAGAGAGCCAAGGGATAACCCCAACTCCAACCCCGACTGTAGGAAAGCCAACAATGTCGGAATGGACAATGGCCACGGTGAGCGTCCACCAGAGGCACACCAGGAGAAAAAGATTTTCCACGTTCTGTGGTATATCTTCCTGGAGACAGGTCTCCTAGCCCTATTCATAGTGGCAACCACTGTAGGAGAGAATCCTCTGGACGTCAGCAGCCAGGCCTCAAGAGCCATGCAGTCAATCTGAGGGCCCTGGAATTGAGGTGGAAGAATGGGCCTTGCGCGAGTAGATCTGCGCGTTCTGGAAGAGCCCCCGGTGTCCGCCTGACAGTTGCCACAGGTCCGGGTACCAGGACCTCCTGGGCCAATCTGGAGCCACTAGAATGGCTACTCTGCATTCCATCCTGATTTTCCACAGGACCCTGGGAATCAGAGCCAGAGGCGGGAACACATATGGCAGCTGGAAGCTGGACCAACTCAGGATCAGGGCATCCGCCCCCAGAGACTGAGGATCCCACGATCTTGCCATGTATTGGGGCACCTGATGATTCAGCCGTGAGGCCATCAGATCCACGTCCGGAGTGCCCCATCTGCCGCAGATGTCCCGGAAGACGTCTGGATGAAGAGACCACTCTCCGGCGTCCATGCCCTGTCGGCTCAGGTAGTCGGCCTCCCAGTTCTCGACCCCTGGGATGTGAACTGCGGAGATCAGGCAGCCGTTTTCCTCCACCCAGGCTAGAATGCGGTGGACTTCGGCGAGGGCCTGAGCACTTCTGGTCCCTCCCTGATGATTTATGTAGGCGACGGCCGTCGCATTGTCGGACTGCACCCGAATGGGGTGTCCTGACAGGAATTTCTGAAACGCCAGGAGCGCCAGATAGACCGCCTTGATCTCCAGCACGTTGATCTGCAATGCCGACTCCGACTGAGTCCAGAGGCCTTGAGCCCTGTGGTGCAAGAACACCGCACCCCAGCCCTTCAGACTGGCGTCTGTGGTCACCACTAACCATGACGGTTTTAGGAAGGACCGGCCTCGTGACAGGTGACGTGGCTGGAGCCACCACTGTAGGGAGTCCTTGGTCGGTTGTGACAGTGTCACCAGCCGATTCAGCGAGATCGTCCTCTTGTCCCATCTGTGAAGAATCTCCAGCTGGAGAGGACGGAGGCGAAACTGTGCGAACGGCACCGCCTCTATCGCCGCTACCATGCGTCCCACCAGTCTCATCAATACCCGTAGGGATGAGTGTGGTGACAGGAGGACTGCTTGTACTCCTGATTGGATCGCCATCTGTTTGACTCGTGGCAGAGACACCAGGGCTGAGGCTGTGTTGAAGTCCATGCCCAGATATGTCAAAGACTGGGTCGGAACTAGCGTTGACTTCTGAATATTGAGGAGCCAACCGAACTGTTCCAGAGACCGCATGGTCACATCCAGGCTCTCTTGACAGAGGTGTTCTGATGGCGCCCTGACCAGCAGGTCGTCTAAATAGGGAATGACGGCATGTCCCTGCATGTGCAGGAGAGCCATCATGGAAGCCATCACTTTTGTGAACACCCGCGGTGCCGAGGCTAGCCCGAATGGCAGTGCCACAAATTGGAAGTGTTCTTCCCCCACTGCGAATCTCAACCAGCGCTGATGAGCCGGTGCAATGGGTACGTGAAGGTAAGCGTCTCTGATATCTATGGACGCTAGGAAGTCCCCCTGTGACACAGCTGCGATCACGGAGCGCAGTGATTCCATACGGAACTTCCGAACCAACACGTGATGGTTGAACAGCTTCAGGTCCAGTACTGGGCGGAAGGATCCGTCCTTCTTCGGGACGATAAAGAGGTTGGAGTAAAAACCCCTGAACCTCTCTCCGGAAGGTACCGGGACCACCACTCCGTCTCTGCGGAGACCCTCCAACACCTGGTAAAAAGCCTGAGCTTTTTCTGGTGACGGGACCGACCGATGGAATCGGGATATCGGTTTTGACGTCAGCTCTATCCTGTACCCTCGCGAGATCACGTCTCGAACCCACTGATCTTGAACGTGAAGCAGCCACTTGTCCTGAAAGCGAGACAAGCGGCCCCCCACCTGTGGGGAGGCAGGATGAGAGAGCGAGTCATGTAGAGGCGGGTTTGGGGGTGGCAGCTGCCGCCCCCGCCGGCTTCTTTGGACGACTCTTAGAGCGCCACTGGGAAGCGGGCTTTCCCCCTCGGTCCGTGCGAGCGGACGGTGCTGATGACTGCGAGCTGGAACGAAAGGACCACTGTTTAGGGTTCCTTTTAACGGTATACCGTGGCTTAGGCTTATTCTGCGGTATCTTAGACTCAGCAGAATCCTTAATTAGCTTGTCCAGTTCGGTGCCAAAAAGCCTGTCACCAGCAAACGGAAGATTCTGCAAAATCTTCTTGGATGTGGCATCTGAGTCCCAAAGACGCAGCCACAACAATCTGCGGATCGCTATAGCATTGGCCGAAGCCACAGCTGAGCGAGTGGCAGTTTCCAGAGTCGCCGTCCTGGCGTAGTCCGCATAGGCCCTTGCCCTTTCGGTAAGTGCTAGGACCTCTGGACTGGATCTTGCCATGTCAGAGATACCATCCAAGCAGGTAGTAATCGCTTGTAAGGTCCAGACCGTGGCAAAATTAGGGGCAAATGAAGACCCCACAGCCTCATAGGAAGACTTGGCGAGCTGCTCGACCTGTCTATCAGTAGCATCCTTCAGTGAGGAGCTATCAGAGGCAGAGAAAAGGGAGCGTGCAGCAATCCTGGTCATGGAAGCGTCCACCTTCGGGGACTGCGACCACTCCTGTAGCACCTCCTGGGGGAAGGGGAAGCGATTGTCCTTGGTTTTACGGACAAAACGCCGCCCAGGATGTAACCTGGGAGCTCTAACCACCCTTCCAAAATTAGTGTGGTCCATGAAGGAGCCACTTGGTCTAGCCTCCGGCCGCAGCCATTGATAGACCTCCTTCGGGTGCACCGTCACCTCCTCAGGGGGTGTCACGAGACGTAAAGTCTCGTTGATAGAGGACACCAGATCCTCCACCCCGTCTGGCGGTTCAGATACAGACACAGACCCGAAATTTGAACCCCCATCATCTTCCTCACCATCAGAGGAACGCTCCTCCTCAGAGAGAGTATGGAGCTCGGGTGAATCCTCACGACGAGCCCGCTTAAGGGGTCTCGCAGCAGAAGAGGGGGACACCCGGGGGTAACTGGATGGAGTAGCTGGGCTATCCAGTCTCCTATTAAGTGCCTCCAGGGATTGCGACATGGAGGACAGCTGAGACAGCAGAGATTCATTGATCTTATTCTGAGTCTCCCATGGCCCTGAGATCACCTGAACCTCAGGGTATAGCACCGGAGCTGCTGACTCAACAGTGCCAGCCCGGGCCTCTGGGCGTCCGCAGTTATTGCAGGACCCCTCCACCAGTGCACCATTGCATGTAGCACAGGTAATGGTGGTTACTGCCGCCTTAGCAGCACGCTTCCCGGCTGAGGACATCGCCACAGTAGGGGAAAATAAGCCAAATTGACAACAAAACCGGGAATCCCGGTGGCTTACCGACCGCAGTAAAGCGGTATGAAGAAGCGGTGTGTGTGTGACCTCCGCAACGGTTTCCGGTCTCCCCTCTGGAGTGCAGACGCACGCTGCATAAGAATCCCAACCGGGAAGTGAGGGTAAAGATGGCCGCCGACAGTGAAACTGTGGGCGGCGCCGAGAGACGCGGGAAACACACACACACGCCCAGCGATGACGTCACCGCACGGGCTGCTTCCCATCCTCCAGGCATCCACAGCATGAGGGAGCCGGAGCCCGCAGCGCGGGAAAGAGTGTAAAAACATTATACACAGACTGCATGTACACCATGAGGGGACAAATATCCGCAGCCTACGGCTTCAGCCCCTGTGACACACAGGGCGGTCAGCCAGGGTGACCCCAGCACAGGGTACACCCGCAGAACCGCGGACCCGAGGGTAACGCGCGGTCTGAGTGTCCTGAAACACATAAAGTGCCAGACACTACCCCCAGGCACGTAGGAGACACAGAGTGCCTCAGTGCCGGTCCGGTCTGTAAGCACCATTTAGGGAGGCCTCGGACGGGGGTGCAGCACCAGTCTGGTCTGTAAGCACCATTTAGGGAGGCCTCAGACTGGGCCGCTGAGCACCAGTCCGGAGTGTAAGCACCATTTAGGGAGGCCTCGGACTGGGCTGGCTCCAGTCCGGTCTGTAAGCACCATTTAGGGAGGCCTCGGACGGAGCGGAGCTGTGCAAGGCTCCCATCTCCCACTCTCCAGAGCCCCCCAGAGAGGGATGGAGAGGAGCGTAACAGCGTACCGGGAGAACACCAAGTGTCCAGGCTCTAGGCCCTCCGGTACCTCCACCAGCGTGTGCCACTAAGGGTGAGCGGGGAGGCTGTCACCGGTCCCGATAGGACCGTATTACCTTGTCTTCAGACGCCATCACGTAAGTAGTGAGAATGCAGTGAAGTGCAAGCAAAGCGTGATCCTCCGAGCACACTAAGTTTAAAACTGAGGATGTTCCCTGCGGTAGGGGTTTATAAGCGGAGGAGGCGGTGTCTACAAACTTGTAGTACCTAGTGTGACCTCCGGAGGGCAGTGCCCTAAACCCCATTGTCTGGGTCTCCCATTATGATGACCAGAAAAAGCATATTTAACATTAAAGGCCTTAGGTGTCTTCTTGCCCTTGCTGCCCGGCATCATGCAGCTTTCCTCCCCTGCTGTACCCAGAACTACACACTACAGTGCAGGGGGCAGTAATAATGGGGCAGGAGCTGCTGCGCTGTTACACCTCCGCCGCCTGGGGCTATTGCGGTGTCAAATACAGCTGTGCCCAGTTCACCTGAGAGGCTAGAAGCAAAGCGCCCGAGTCCTGTGTCCCCCTGGCGTCCTGTGCTGCTGCAATGGCGTCTGAAGTGAAGGAATGGCGCCAAAAGAGCGGAGTAGGAGCGGGAAAAGAAGCCACGCCCCCTACCATGATGCCTGCCACGGCCTATTACCATTGGCCAGAAACGAAGGCCAGGGACGGTCCCGAAGGAGCGCATAGTCATTGGAGGAGACCTTCCAGAGCAGGCCGAAGCTGGGGACTAAATTAATAACGCCGGCTGCCTGTCAGCAGGGGTCCAGCGCGAAGCACACCGGAAAAAGACGACGCAAGGCACAGGACGCTTCAGGGGACATGCAGCGCTGCCTCATACCTTAATGGCTCTCCTCCTCAGCCATCCAAGGGACAGGAGAGCAGACAAGTCATCCCCTGGGGAGCAGTCCACAATAATAGGAAAAAATGACAAACTAACAAAACAAACAGTGTCTTGCCTCTAAGACACTAAGCAAAAAAAACAGGTTGGACTGTGCCAGTCAGGGAGTTATATACTGCTGGGAGAAGCCACTATGCTTCTTCTTTAATTGCTTAGTGTCGCCTCCTAGTGGCAGAATGCCATAACCCATCGTCCTGTGTCCCCCAATGAGGCGAAGGAGAAATTGCAATATATAAAAAGAGAAGAGAGCAAATCCTGGAACTTCTGATTACACATTGTGGATAATGTCAAGTGTTTGTACCTTTGTGTAGTGTAAACTGGCATATCACAACTCACACAAAAACACCAAAAATTAAAAATTGTTTAATTTAAAAACACTCGGGGGCTCCCATTATATGGGAAGTGAAGTGGAAAAAGTGCCAGTGAAGCCCCATGCCATCATCTACAAACCGCACACCATGTGGACAGCTCATCACATTTTATAAAATGGACGTCCAGACAGAAAAAGATCTTCAGGTGTGTTTTAAAGTGAAATAATTAGGTTGCAATACTATCCTTTCATTATAAATTGGGTTCCTGGCTTAGAGGCAACACAGGAGGGAGTTCCCTATGATTTCACATGACCAGTGGGGTAGATGGCTTGCACACTTCCAAAATGGCTGTTGCACTGCCCTATAAAAGATCTTCCATAATTGCTTCTGTTACCAGTCTCGTCACCAATTCTCCAGTTAGACTTGTCATCCATATTGCTCGTAAACTCCCCAAAACATTTACTTTTCCTGCAGATAGTTACATATTGGCCTATACTTGTGTAATATAGCAGCTGATCATACCTTTAGAAATGCGTGGAATCTTGGTTTCAGCCTCTCGCATGTTATAATTGTTTCCTTACTCATTTCAAAGAAATTTACAAATGGCGGATACGTTTTCACCAAGTCCTTTGACTGAAATGAGACATTGTTAAGTCAATTTATCAGGTTTCATACAACAATACACAATGTGAAGATGGCGACTATACAGATAATCTACTGGTAACACATGAAGGGGGTCTCAGATTACAAAAAGTCTGATTCACCCCCCCCCCAATCAATAACTAAAATTAGGTGTACTCATTGTGCAACTGCAGTGAGGAGAACATTGAAACAGGCAAACGTTCTCTGCTGCCCCTTTAAAATCTATGCAAAAAAATAGAAAAAGGGAGAGCACAATGTGAAGCCGGTATCCACATTCTCTTCCTTTAAAATCTATGGGACTGACAGATGGCACTCACCTTTATCAATCAGTACTAAAGACTAAGTGGAAAGTCCCTGCAAATGCTTGACCACAGCTCAATTCACACTCCCCCACTAGAGAACAGACGCCGGCACTTTATGCTCTATTATAGTGATAACTAGTTTTAACTGAACAAACCCGATATACATAAACAACACCAGGAAAATGACTGCATACACCTGTTCCTGCAATGGTTTTACTTGTTCTTACTGGAATGTGCTCATTGTAGATTCAGACTGAAGGCAGCAAACATCTTGGACAACTACAGATCCTCAATGAATATAGGCTTGCAAAAGTCCTTCTCACTTTGATGAGATCAAACCTCCAAAGGGGCCATGTCATCACTTCCAGGACATCAACTGTATGTTTAGGGCCTTTTCCTCATGCAGAATGAAGTTGGAGCTAACTAGACGCATCCTAATGGTACTGCAAGATAGATTCATATCTGCCTGGTTTTTTTTTGCTGCATTGAGGATATCCTTAAATTGTGACCAAATCCCCATCTCCATTTGATAATGTAGATAAAGGAGCTTCCACCAAGCTTCACGGTTACCCGCAGACTCTCATTCTACCATCCTCCACCCCTTCAGCAATTAAAGTCTCTAATGTTGAAGCCATATATTTCCTTTTTTGACTCCTCAGTCCAGAGCACCTGTTGACATTTGTTCTGCACCTCCTTTTTTGCCTTCATAGAAGAGTCACTTGGCCTTATTTCCACAATGAAGGTGTTTTTTTTTTTTTTTATTTGGCCACAATAATTCAATGAAGAACACTTTTGGCCAGACTTTCTAAATATTAGAATTGTCCTACTTATTATTGATCGTTCTGAGATGATGGCACTGCAGGGCATCTTCTGATTTAGAAGGCAATTGTGCACGATGTGTCTTTCAATTACTTCACCAAGTTTCTTTAGCCGACCAGAGTCTATAGTCCTCAACAAATACAGCTAGGTACATACCCATCATGAAGACATCTTATTGGCTCAGTTTTATTCTGCTATAGAACCATGACCTCAAACATAATCAAAATGACATTAATGGGGTACTCCGGGAGATCAAACATTACTCAATTACATCAAACTATAGAGACGAGATCCATAGTTTTGTAGCTTTCCTGTACCTGTACTGCAGTGTGACACTGGAGCTGCTCCTTGGTGCTCCCCCTCCCTTCTGGGACGTTACATCACACATCAGGGGGCGTGGCCTGCTCACTGATCTAGGACTGCAGGGAAGCAGATATCAGGGATCCAACAGCTATGATCAGGCCACAACTCCTGATGTGTGATGTAACTTCCCAGAGTAGAGGGGGAGCACAAAGGAGAAGCTCCAGAGTCACAATGAATTACAGGTAATGTGATGGTGGGGAACAACACTATGGTTCTCATCTTTATAGTTGAGGGCATTGCCATTAGCTCATAAAGGGATACACCGGGAACATGGAATTTCTTTTTTTTATTATCTTCAGCGTAAAGATTAACAACTAGTCCTGGAAGTGGAATTACATGGAGAGAAGGATGAGCATAAGCCTACATCCGCAGATGGTCTGCTATTTCTTCAAGATGTTTGGAACAACCTCCCTACAGAGTTCCTTTAAAGAGGACCTGTCACCCCCCCCCCGATGCTTTCCAAACTGAAAGCGTCGCTGAATGCAGCGTGTCTGTTGCATTCAGGGAAGGAGTCTTCTAGGTCTCTAGCTCCCCTGTAAGTTGTATAAAACACGTTAGAAAGTGTATAGATAAGGAGTCCGGAGGGACTTACTCAGTAATGAGTCCTCGCTGCTCCCTGGTGTCCTCCCCACCTCTAGCCCTCTCTGTGCCACCTCCAGCCCCCTCCTTTATGTGTCGCCCCTCATCGCCAGCTCAATGCTGCTCTGCGCCTGAAATCATGCAGACGCAGAGCGAGCAATGGGCAGGAGCGGTCTCGGCAGCTGAAACACCTCCTGCTGGTGACGTCAACGCCGGAGTCCGCCCTACTCCAGATTATGTATGTACAGCAGGGCGGGCTCCGGCGCTGACTTCACCGGCAGGAGGCGTCTCAGCTGTCGGGACTGCTCCCGTCCATGGCTTGCTCTACGTGACTTCAGACACAGAGCAGCATAGTGGCCGAGGAGAGAAGACACAAACGAGGCGTTACTGAGGGGCTGGAGGCGGGGAGAACACCAGGTAGAAGCGAGGACTCCTTACTAAGTACCTCCGAACTCCTTATCTATACACTTTCTAAAGTGTTTTATTTAACTTACAGGGGGTAGAGACATGGGGGACCACTTCCCTGAATGCAGCACACACGCTGAGTTCAGGGGTGCTTTCAGTTTGGAAAGGACCAGGGGAGTGACAGGTCCTCTTTAAAATCGGAGTCCAAGAGCATTTAGAATGCTCTACACCAAACGTTGATTTGATCTACATTTTTCCTTTTATCCATCATTTATTGTCTATCCCTCATTAACTAACAGCATTTTTACCCAGCAGCATTTTTCTTTTTCATACCCCCTTAAGACTTCTCCACACTAGTGCAGGTGTGAACATATTATACACAGCGGGTGAAATAAGTGCTAGACATGTCACCACTTTTCTAAGTTGACACATTTCTAAAACGTGCCATTGGCATGAATTTCTCACAAGATTTAAGTAACAACCCATTCAATCAACAAAGGCACAGAACTCAAACCAGAGATGTCTATAAGTTAGTGTGTAACAATGAGAAAAAGAGAATTTTGTTTACGTACCGTAAATTCTTTTTTCTTGAATCATCAATGGGAGACCCAGACAATGGGGTTTAGGGCACTGCCCTCCGGAGGCCACACTAGGTACTACAAGAACTGTAGACACCGCCCCCTCCGCTTATAAACCCCTACCGCAGGGAACATCCTCAGTTTGGTCCATAAGCTGCGAGGAGACAACAGAAAACCACACCCGAAACCTCGGGAAGACACCGTGAACAGACGGGTCAACAACCCGGATAAACTGCCCCAACAGGGGACAGATCAACCGTAACATACAACGGAACCTGGGTGGGTGCTGGGTCTCCCATTGATGATTCAAGAAAAAAGAATTTACGGTACGTAAACAAAATTCTCTTTTTTCTGATCATCATAATGGGAGACCCAGACAATGGGGATGTCCTAAAGCAATACCCCAGGGCGGGAAAAAGTTCCTCAAAAGACGTTTGCATACGCGGTCCCCGTCAAAGGTGGGCAACCGCCGCCTGGAGGACCCGCCTGCCCAAACTTGCATCCGCAGAGGCATGGGCATGCACCATATAATGCTTAGAGAAGGTGTGCAGGCTAGACCAAGTGGCCGCCTGACACACCTGCAGAGCAGAGGCGCGATGTCGCAAGGCCCAGGAGGCACCGACAGCTCTTGTCGAGTGTGCCTTCAAGCCTACCGGGAGAGGCAAACCCGAAGACCGGTAAGCCTCTTGAATGGGTGCCTTGATCCATCTGGCCAAGGTAGATTTTGACGCCGCTGACCCCTTACAGCGACCTGCCGTAAGTACGAACAAGGAGTCCGAACTCCGGAAGGAGGCCGTTCTGGACACATAAATGCGTACAGCCCGTACGAGGTCCAGAGTATGGAGGTCGCGTTCAATCTGATGAACAGGAGCGGGACAAAATGATGGGAGCACAATCTCCTGGTTCAAATGAAAAGTGGAAACCACTTTTGGCAGGAATTCCGCCCGCGGGCGTAACACCACTTTGTCTTGGTGAACCACCAGAAAGGGTGACTTGCACGATAGTGCCGCCAGTTCAGAGACCCGTCTCAGGGACGTAATAGCCACCAGAAAAGCCACTTTCTGTGACAAGTAAGAAAGAGAGACTTCTCTCAATGGCTCAAAAGGTGGTTTCTGCAAAGCCGCCAAGACCATGTTGAGATCCCAAGGGTCCAGAGGCCGCCTATACGGCGGAACCACTCGAGACACCCCTTGGAGAAATTGACGAACCTTTGGGAGGAGCGCCAAGCGCCTGTCGAACAATACAGACAGCGCTGATACCTGACCCTTCAGAGAACTGAGGGAAAGGCCCAACTCCAAACCTGACTGCAAAAAAGCCAATAGGGTCGGGATCGACAAGGGCCAAGGTACATGTCCCCCAGAGGAGCACCAGGCGAAAAAGACTTTCCACGTTCTGTGGTAAATCTTCCGTGACGTGGGCCGTCTAGCTCTGTTCATGGTGGAAACAACCGCAGGAGAGAAACCCCTGGATGTTAAGAGCCAGGCCTCAAGAGCCATGCAGTCAATCTGAGGGCCCTGGAATTGGGGCGGAAGAAGGGGCCCTGCGCGAGAAGATCTGCGCGGTCTGGAAGAGCCCACCGGTGTCCGCCGGACAGTTGCCACAGATCCGGATACCAGGACCTCCTCGGCCAATCCGGAGCCACTAGAATGGCTGTGTGACATTCCGTCTTGATTTTCCACAGGACCTTGGGCATCAGCGCCAGGGGCGGGAAAACATATGGCAGGCGAAAATCTGACCAACTCAGGACTAGAGCATCTGCCCCCAGAGACTGAGGGTCCCACGATCTCGCCATGTATTGTGGCACCTGATGATTCAGCCGGGAGGCCATCAGATCCACATCCGGGGTCCCCCATCTGATGCAGATGTCCCGGAAGACGTCCGGATGGAGAGACCATTCTCCGGCGTCCATCCCCTGTCGGCTCAGGTAATCTGCCTCCCAATTCTCGACACCTGGGATGTAGACTGCGGAAATCGAGCAGTTGTTGACTTCCACCCATGATAGAATGCGGTGAACTTCCGCTAGAGCCTGTGCACTCCTGGTTCCTCCTTGGTGATTTATATAGGCGACAGTCGTCGCATTGTCGGACTGAACCCGAATTGGTTGTCCGGATAGGAACACCCGAAAGGCCAGGAGTGCCAGATAGACCGCCCTGAGCTCCAGCACGTTGATCTGCAACGTCGTCTCTGCACGTGTCCAGAGACCTTGAGCTCTGTGGTGTAAGAACACCGCGCCCCAGCCCTTCAGGCTGGCGTCGCTGACACAGGTGTTCCGATGGCGCTTTGACCAGTAGGTCGTCCAAATAAGGAATGACGGCGTGTCCCTGCGCATGCAGTAAGGCCATCATTGATGCCATCACTTTCGTGAACACCCGGGGAGCCGAGGCCAACCCGAAGGGCAGCGCCACGAATTGGAAGTGCTCCTCCCCCACCGCGAACCTCAACCATCGTTGATGAGACGGTGCAATGGGTATGTGAAGGTAAGCGTCGCGAATGTCTATGGACGCTAGGAAGTCGCCCTGCGACACAGCCGCGATCACGGAGCGCAGGGATTCCATGCGGAACTTCCGAACCAACACATGGCGGTTGAACAGCTTGAGGTCCAGAACCGGGCGGAAGGAGCCGTCCTTCTTCGGGACGATAAAGAGGTTGGAGTAGAAACCCCTGAACCTCTCCCCAGTGGGTACTGGGACCACCACTCCGTCTCTGCGGAGTCCCTCCAAGACCAGATAAAAAGCCTGAGCCTTTTCTGGAGATGGGACAGACCGATGGAATCGGTGTGTGGGTTGTGACGACAGCTCTATCCTGTATCCTCTGGAGACTACGTCTCGAACCCACTGATCTTGGATGTGGAGTCGCCATTTGTCTTGAAATTGAGACAGGCGACCTCCAACCTGTGGGGAGGCAGGAAGAGAGAGCGAGTCATGCTGAGGTGGGCTTGGGAGCGGCAGCTGTTGTACCTGCCGACTTCTTCTGGCGACTCTTGGGGCGCCATTGCTGAGAGGGCTTGGCCCCACGGTCCGCACGAGCGGAAGACGCTGACGGCTGTGAGCTGGTACGAAAGGACCACTGTTTAGGGTTCCTTTTCACAGTATACCTAGGCTTAGGTCTGTTCTGTGGGATCTTGGACTCCGTAGAGTCTTTGATCAACTTGTCCAGCTCGGCACCAAACAGCCTGTCACCAGAGAAAGGAAGATTCTGCAGAATCTTCTTTGACGTGGCATCTGAGTCCCATAGACGCAGCCACAACAATCTGCGGATCGCTATCGCATTGGCCGAAGCCACAGCTGAGCGAGTGGCAGTCTCCAGGGACGCCGTCCTAGCATAATCTGCATAGGCCTTTGCCCTCTCTGTAAGTGCCAGGACTTCAGAGTTAAAACCTGCCAGGTCAGCAATCCCATCCAGACAGGATGTGATCGCCTGCAGAGTCCAGACCGCAGCAAAACTCGGGGCAAATGAAGACCCCACAGCCTCATAAGACGACTTGGCGAGTTGTTCGACCTGTCTGTCTGTCGCATCCTTCAGTGAGGAGCTATCAGAGGCAGAGAATAGGGAGCGTGCAGCAATCCTGGTCATGGAAGCGTCCACTTTCGGGGACTGCGACCACTCCTGAAGCACCTCCTGAGGAAAGGGAAAGCGGTTGTCCTTGGATTTGCGGACATAACGCCGTCCAGGGTGTACCCTGGGAGCTCTAACCACCCTTTCAAAATTAGTGTGGTCCAAAAAGGAACCACACGGTCTAGCCTCAGGTCGTAACCACTGGTAGACCTCCTTCGGGTGAACGGCTGTCTCCTGAGGGGGTAACCCGAGACGTAAAGTCTCGTTGATGGAAGACACCAGATCCTCCACCCCTTCAGCTGGTTCAGACACCGACCCGAGAGTTGAACCCCCATCATCCTCGTCACCGTCAGAGTGACGCTCCTCCTCAGAGAGGATCTGGAGCTCGGGTGAATCATCACGGCGAGCCCGCTTAAGGGGTCTCACGGTGGAAGATGGAGACACCGGGGGTAGCTTGAAGGAGTAGCTGGAGCATCCAGTCTCCTTGTTAGTGCCTCCAGGGATTGCGACATGGAGGACAATTGGGACAACAGAGAGGCATTAATCTCGCTTTGTTTTTCCCATGGCCCTGGGATCACTTGAACCTCAGGGTAAAGCACCGGAGCTGCTGACTCAGCAGTGACAGTCCGGGCGTCTGGGCGTCCGCAATTATTGCAGGACCCCTCCACCAGTGTCCCGTTGCATGTAGCACAGACAGGTGTGGTACTGGCTGCCTTAGCAGCGCCTTTCTTCCCTGAGGACATACCCACGGTAGAGGAATATCAACACAGGAGAAAACTTCACCGGAAACCGGTGGCTTACCGACCGCTGCACAGCGGTGGTGAAGGGAGCGGTGTGTGTGTGGCCTCCGCGAGGAAAGAAAACCTGGTCTCCCCTGGAGTGCAGCAGAGCAGTCTCCAACGATCCCAGCAGGAAAGTGAGGGGAAAAGATGGCCGCCGCTGTAGAAGCAGAGGGCGGGGCCGAAACACGCGGGAAGCACACACACACGCCCATCCAGGTCACATGGGCCGCTCCACATCTCTCCCGGCCGCCATTACAATAATGTAAGCGCCGGAGCCCGCAGCGCGGGAGGTATTAAACATAAATACCCGGGCTCACATACAAAGTCTGAAGCCCACAGCCGCAGCCCCTGTGTCACACAGGGCGGTCAGCCAGGGTGACCCCAGCACAGGGTACACCGCCAGAACCGCGGACCCTAAGGCAACGCGCGGTCTGAGTGTCATAAACACATCAGTGTCAGACACTACCCCCAGGCACACCGGAGACACCGGAGTATCTCAGTGCCGGTCCGGTCTGTAAGCACCATATCATGGGAGGCCTCGGACGGGGGTTCAGCACCAGTCCGGTCTGTAAGCACCATTTAGGGAGGCCTCGGACTGGGCTGGCTCCAGTCCGGTCTGTAAGCACCATTTAGGGAGGCCTCGGACAGAGCTGACTCCAGTCCGGTCTGTAAGCACCATTTAGGGAGGCCTCGGACGGAGCGGAGCTGTGCAAGGCTCCTATCTCCCACTTCTCAGAGCCCCCAGGAGGGATGGGAAGGAGCACGGCAGCGTACCGGGAGACACAGTGTGCCCAGGCACTAGGCCCTCCGGTACCTCGACCTGCATGTTCCCCGAAGGTAAACAGGGAGACTGCCGGAGGTCCCTGACTGGGACCTTCTTTACCTTGTCTTCATACGCCATCACGTAAGCTGTGAGAATGCGATGAGTGCAAGCAAAGCGTGTGGTACCTCCGAGCACACTAAGTTTAAAACTGAGGATGTTCCCTGCGGTAGGGGTTTATAAGCGGAGGGGGCGGTGTCTACAGTTCTTGTAGTACCTAGTGTGGCCTCCGGAGGGCAGTGCCCTAAACCCCATTGTCTGGGTCTCCCATTATGATGATCAGAAAATTACATATTTCACCCACTGTATATCAAAACAAACACTATGAGGTGCACTTAAAGGAGTTTTCCCACAAACAAAGTACATTTTAATCAATCGATCTTGGAATAATAATAAAGCTCCACAACCAGATGCATTTAAAAACAGATATTAAAGCACAGGATCAGAAGTGATTCTTTCACTATCTGTCTAGTTATGACCAGGGGTGCATGAAGCCTCCCTGCCTGTCAGCGGTGGGTGAGGAGCGGGGGTTATTGCTGTCAGCCGTCGCCGTTACCGCTTGTTTACCTGTTGCTCTGCCGCAGCCGACAACCTCCACACACTCACTGTGCTAAGTGGAGCAGCAGGCGCCGCCCCCTTCAGAACTGCCGCTCCCTCTGCCTCCTTGCCACGTGAGCCTAAAGCTCACATTCTCCAATGGCCAGTGCGGCCCTGGTTATGACTAATGCAGTAGGAAAACCGGGCACTGGCTAGTGCAAGAGGCTAGCATCAGCTTGCTTCAGCTAATAGTGGACAAAAACCGGCATTGATCAGCTTTAGTGATGAGAGAATCAAACGTAGTGAAGGAAAAGTGGAAATCACCGGCAAATTAACTTGCAAAGAGTATTTTATTCCAGGTGATAAAAGTGGACATTGTGCAGGGAGGGCCGACAGCCGCAGTTTCAAGCGGTTGAACTTTGACGGGTCCTATACAAGTATAGGACCCATCAAAGCGCAACCGCGTGAAACGGTGACAGTCGTCCCACCCTGCTGATCCCTCCCTGCACAATGTAACCTTTTATCAACTGGAATAAAGTCCTCTTTGCAAGTTAATTTGCCGGTGAGTGCTGCTTTTTCTTCACTACATCTGTATAGTTATGTACTTCTTTCCCTGCCCAGGAGATGTGGTATGATCAAGCCATGTTCCTGTACGGTCAGACACAGACATTACATTGTACATAGCAGGGACACGTATACAAGATTATCTTAGCACAGGAGATGTATGATCAGACCACATCTCTGCACAGTCAGACACAGCCATTACACAGTACATAGCAGGGGCACATTTATAAATTTACATAACAGGAAATATTTATTTTTCTAAACACATTCAACTGCAAAACTTAATAATACCAAGACTTATTGATTAAAATTTACTTGTCCAGGGGGCAATTCTTTTGCCAAACTAAAAGTAAAACCATCAAAGTATGTACACTTGTAGCACTTACATAGCATAAAATTACTTCTCCAATGCTTTTGGTTTCTGCCCAATCAATCATCATTTTTTCTAGATCATCCTTAAAAAAAAAAAAAAAAAAAATATTAAAAATAAAAAAAATATTAAAATAAATACCACACATCTTCAGTGATTAAGACTCCATTGTGATAAAAGCACACGAGCAGTTGAGAGGAATGCGACACCAACGTACCTGCAGTTGACATTTTTATGGCTACAATGATTCAGACTGTAATGATACTTTCCAAGGACGTACCTTTATTTTTGTGTGTACGTCCAAAATATCTGGAATGCTTCCAAAAATGGTTTTGATTTCTTCTGGAGCGAGAATTGGTCCCCCTACCTGTCCCTCTTTTTCTAGGGGAAGTTGGAAAAGCTGTAAAGACCAAAAAGAAAAACAAAGTCTGACTAAAGGTACCAGTTCATCAAACTAAGGCGGCCGTCACACGTATCTATATCGTGAGCAATATTGTAAGCGATCACGTGCACGCGCGATCGCTAACAATATCGCTCACATCGCTGGTGAGATGTCACACAGACAGACTCACCAGCGATGTGGGCCAGCGAGATCGCTGGTAACTATGGTACACATCGGGTTACTAGGCGCCGCGCGGCGCTTAGTAACCCGACGTTTACCATAGATACCATCTCCCAGCATAGGCTCTGCCGCTGGGAGATCGTTCATCGTGGTGTCATACACCACGATGAAGCAGATTGTTCAAGTGTTTATCACTTGATATGAGCTCCTGCTCACCAATCTGCGATCTAGCAATTTTACATTGTAAAATCACTTGATTGCACGCAGCGATTCACAAACGATATCGCTTAAGCGATCAAAAAGCAGATCGCTTAAACAATATCGTTCGCAATATTGAACCGTGTGACGGCCGCCTAAGGCACATGTAGGACATTTCTGACACCAAGTGCAGAGGTGCGAGATTACCTGTACTACAGTGGTAAGAATGTCAACATAGTTGCTCTCAGTTTGATACAGTTCCATTGCAACCTGCCACCTTGCCGACTGCTTTTGGGGTACAGGTGTGGAGATCCTGCACGGTTTGGAAGTGATTTTGGGAGTATCTGGTAAAAAAAAAAAAAAAAAAATATTAGATTTTCAGTCTTTACACGTTTATCATGAAATATAAAATTACATTCATCACAGCTCTAGGATTATAATTAACCTGAGAATTTAGGGGAATGACTTGAAGCAGAATACTGCAATATCTCATTCAATGGGGCAATAAGTGGTCTGTGTTATTACGGACACACAAGAACAGAGGTGCAACCTCACATGAATATCACATCACAGGGATCTGGGGAAGCTAGAAACTTGGGCAGAGAAGTGTCACAAAGGGTGAGAAGCGTAAGGTTGTGTTTGGCCAAGGAAACACATTTTAAGCCACATTTTTTTTAACACCTTAAAACAAACTAGAAAGGTTTTAGCAAGTTATCCACTGCAGTTCTATAGATATTTAATAGAAAGATTTCAAGAACACAGTCACCCCTCCATTATAATGGCTCATTAAGGGCATCGAAGTCTTGATCAGTGGGAAGCCTAGTGGAATTAAACCCCCATCAACAGGCAAAGTATTACCCATCCTGCAGGAGGGCAAAAGCTTTTAGAGCTGAGAATAACCCTTTAATGATTAATAATTGTAGTTAAATAGGTGGGTGCTTCTCCTGTTCTATATATTAGGAAATAATTGCACCTTCGCACTGCAAAGTTTCCCTAGTTGAGAAACACAGCAAGATCTGCAGGTGTACATAACTTTCTGCACCAGAAGAATAGACTTGTAATGAGTGAAGAAGCGATAAAATATGTAACATAAATGGATGGCAGTTTATGCTCCATATTTTCTCTGCAGCACATGCATACGTTTTTGTGAAATTTAATTCAGTGGCTTCTTTAATGCAGTAGATTTTTTTTCAAGGAAATTAAACAGCAAGGAATCAACTGTGTGCCCCATGAGGAGATAATGGGTATAAAACTGTAGAAAGATATGTTAACCTAACAGGACATCAAGGCTGAAACGAGCTAAATGTCCAACTGGGTTCAGGGGCACGTCTGCAGGGGGCACGTCTGCAGGGGGCACAGCTAAGTCTACTTTTATATGTTGGAAAGCTGATTGGGGCACTGAGTACTTAGTGTTAAAAATTCAAGTTTATTGAAGTTACCATAACCCAGAGAAAGTGGAGACATTTCTGGCTGATGGCCGTTTTGAATGAAAAATCACACTTCCTCTGAGTCTTCGGGAACCCAAAAGTAGCAGGATTTTCATGTGAAACCGAAGTCAGGCAGAATCTGCCTCCACATTCTGATTTATAGAAGCCTCAAACTGAAACAACATCAAGTGATGAGAGCACCATTCTTTTTTTTTGCTGAAATCAAGTCTGTTATCACATATAATACTTGACTGTATAGAATGTGAATGGTGAGCAGTTCCAGATCCTGGTTTTCTCCATCTATTGGGATGTGCTTGGGTACCATCAGAACATATTTACCTGAAATAGACTTTCCAGACTCTGGGGTGTTTGAGATGTCAAGCAGTGATCCCATAGACAAGGAATGTTCTGCTGAAGGACGCTTTCGTGGTGGAAATGGTGAAATGTCAGTTTCCCTGGTTATCTGTGCCAAAGTATCTTTTAACCTGCGCTTCTTTCGGTTACTTGGTGTATTCAGTGAAAGCAGCGACACAGACTTTTTGAGAGCCGGGCTCTCATGCTAAAAAGAAAATAAAAACACACAAGATTGTATTCAGAGGCACTGCAGCATTATAACATACATATAATACATCCTCTCAAAAGAGGTGCTAACACAAAGTACATTTTAAATCAATAAAAATTATTTCAATGGATGTTAAAAAAAATTAAATGTTCCTTTGCTGAAATAATCTTATATATGTCCCTGCTATGTACTGTGTATTGGATGTGTCTGACTGTACAGGGACATGGTCTGATCATACCACATCTCCTGGGGTGAGATAATCGTCTATATGTGTCCCTGCTATGTACTGTGTAATGGATCTGTCTGACCATACAGGGACATGGTCTGATCATACACGGCCAATACACAATACATAGCAGGGATGAATAGACGATTATCCCAGCACAGAAATATTTTTTCAAACACATCCAAATGTGGAACTTAATGCATTGATTCCAAGATTTAGGCCCCTTTCACATCAGCGTTTTTCGCCGACTGCAGCAGGTCCAGCAGATTTACCGCATCTGCCACCTAACGGTCACACTTGCGGCAAGCCCTATGCATAGTCTAGTGTGGCAAGTGTGGTATTGCCACATGGTCAGCTGCATTTTTTTAGTGGCCGCAACTGCGGGAACAGAGGCAAAACCGCACTTGCCGCAAGCTGCGTACACAATGCATGGGGCTTGGCTCAAGTTCGGCCGTTAAACAGCTGATGCAGTAAATCTGCCGAATCTGACGCATTTTGAAAAAAACACTGATGTGAAAGGGGCCTAAATGAATTGTATCTCAAGTTGGAGCATAGATTAAAAAAGACAGAGGTTGAAGGCTTGTTTCTAGGCTCTGCAGTCATGTCCTTTAGATTATGCAGCAGTTTCTCTTTCTTGTCCTCACCAGTGAACAACTTCATTCAGAAATCTGGTTCAACTGTCATCTGCCTGAACTAATATTTTAAAAGTCAGTTTATTATATATTAGGGCCCTTTTACATCAGCGTTTTTTTCAAATCGCGGCAGATGCGGTGAAAAAACCGCATCTGCCGCGATTACCGCATACCGGCTGCACTTGCGGCACGGTTGCGGTAAACGCCATACAAGGTATAGGCGGACTTGCGGCAGGTGCGGTTTTGGCACTTGCAGCAGGTGCGGCCGCGAATAAAACCGCGGTCAGCCGCGTTTTTTTTTCGCCGCCGCACCTGCCGCAAGTGCAAAACCGCACCTGCCGCAAGCCCGCCTATACTTTCTATGGGGCTTGCCGCAACCGTGCCGCAAGTGCAGCCGGTATGCGGTAATCGCGGCAGATGCAGGTTTTTTTCACCGCATCTGCCACGATTTGAATAAACCGCTGATGTGAAAGGGCCCTTAAAGTGGTAAAGTACGCTCTGCGTTCCAACCTACAGTAGTGTTTATAGAGATTCATATTCACGTGTCCTCATTAAAAACAGTTTCACAACCCAAAATGGACCCACCCAAGTGAAAGAGTTCAAGAGGATGGGGCAAAAAAACTGTAGAACATGAAGACATTAGATTGTCATCACAGACTTGTTACCAAGAGATGCTTGAGAAATCTACATTCTTTTATACTTTTTTAATGTGAGGCTGCTTTCACACTGACAAATTTTGAATCCGTGGGCATACAGGAAAACTGTTTATGTCTACAGATTCCCATGGAAGAGGCAAACTGCATTTGCATTCTTTTCATGGATCCATGGGATCCATAATGATATGTCCCCTAGTGGTGTCTCTAACAACTGTGTTATTCCCATGAACTGCGCATGTGCAGTTCATGCATCATAGCCCACAAGTAGATCTGCCAGGATATGTACTGCCCATGGCTTTCTGTGCCCATAGGCTATCATTCAATTTTTCACGTGGTGCCACGGATCCGCTGCAACATGTTACTTTTCGCGGAGACCAAAAATGTAGCAAGATACATTTTTGGTCTCGAAAACTGTTTTGCTGCGGATTCACTAGGATCCGTGACAAAACAGTGACACAAGGGTGCCCAGGGAAGTGTTCTCCATCCCCATTGAAATACCATGGGGTCAAAAACTGATCCATGGGCATCCTGTTTGTGGTGGATCCACATGGATCAAAACGGCTGCAGTGTGAAGGGAGCCTGAGAAAACTGATGGAAAAGGGGAACAGTTAGGGTGAGTATGCTTCATTTTAGAGCATGTGAGGTGGGGGCCATCCATTCAGTTTCCACAAATCACTTCCCTGTGGTAACAGGATTAAGCCAATTTGAAAGTTTAATAGTTTTTGAACATAGCAAAAATCATATTAATATAACTGCTCATATTAGGGATTACTTAAAACCCAGACACACCTATGGCCACAAGTTACCTTTTCGAAGAGATACATAGTTTCTCCAGCTCTGGCATCCATCTGTATACTTCCCCAAAACCACTGAAAAGAAAAAATATTATTAAAACAATTTAAAGTAGATGACAGATCTGTAACTCTGCCTGTCAAACCAACGCACATACTACTTACCTCTTGCTTCACAACATATAATTTTTTGGGAGGCTCAAATGGCAATTCTTTGACAGAATTTTCTTCGACAACTAGATGAGTGCAATTTTCATCCCCAACAGGTAAAAACTGTCCTCCTAAAGTGGAGACGGCCAACAGCATTAACCAATTACTTTTTGCATTAGCTTCTATTCTACTTTATGAAGTATAAAAAGAGACACATTCGGCTCATTTCCTTCTTGTATATGATATCAGTATGGCTTCCACAAATATCAAGCAAGATGTTGTAGAACATTTTACCTGATCACAATTCACTCTCTGTACCTTGCATTACTGTCATTTCTTCCATGCTGACTCGTTCCTCTTCAGAGAACCCAAGGAAACTTAATATGCAGTCCTGAAATGGCGAGACCTTGAATTCGCTTTTGAACGCCTTTCTGTAGCACTAAACTCTCTACAAACAAAGAAAAAAAAAAAAAAGTCAATTAATTGTAAAAGAGAAAAGCGGTCAATCTCCATTCAATGCTTCATGCAACCGTTCACGAACAAAAATGGCTTCACCAACGCCAAAAATAATTTCATTATTCTGCTTCCCGAACCGTAAATGAAAATTTCAGCAGATCCCGGCCACTAATCAAGGCGACTGATCAGAATGTGTCGGATATCAAGGGCCACAACGGCTCGCCTGCAGCCCAGGTACATGCACCGTTCAGGGTCCATAACATGCGCCATTTAAAAAAAAAAAAAAAAGCATTCTTTATCAGACTATTAACCCCTTAGTGACGAAGAAATTGGTCATTTTTCATTTTCGTTTTTTCGCTCCTCGGCTTCCAAGAGCCATAACCTTTTTATTTTTCAGTCAATATAGACATATGACGGCTTGTTTTTTGCGGGACGAGATGTACTTTCAGATGCAATAATTTGTTTTACCATATAATGTACAGGGAAATTGCAAAAAAAGTGCAATTACACATTTGTTTTTTGGATTTTTTAGCCGCCGTGTTCACTATATGGTAAAACCGACGTGACGGTGCGATGCCTCGGGTCAGTACGAGTTTGTAGATACCAAACATGTATACCTTTATTGGTATCTAGGTGGTGGAAAAAAATTCAAAAGCATGAAAAAAAAAAACCATTGCACTTTTTTGCGCCATGTTCTGCGACCCGTAGCGTACTCAGTTTTCGGGATCTGGGTCTGGGTGACGGCTTATTTTTTGCATCTCGAGCTGATGTTTGTAATGATACCATACTTGGGTGCATGCGCTGTTTTGATCGCCCGTTATTGCATTTTTTAGCATTGTTGCAGCGACCAAAAAAACATTATTTTTTGTGCTACGCAGTTTATGGATCTCATTATTTGATTCTTTATATTGATAGATCAGGCGATTCTGAACGCGGCGATACCAAATATGTGTATTTTATTTAATTTTTTAATACTTTTATTGTGGATGGGAGAAAACGGGGGTGATTTGAACTTATGTTTTTTGTTTTTTTTTCAACTTTGTAAAAACCTTATTTGTTTATTGATTCTTAATTTTACACTGCCCCATAGAGAGGCATGCAGATGCACAGTCCGATCACTTCTGACACAGAGGAGCTGCAGCTCCTCTGTATGTGTCAGAATCGCGGACCTGTTGTGGTTGGCAGCCCCTGCCAGCCATAAGCAGGAAATGCTCCATGACAGGTTCCAGGGTCAAGCCAGGACCCCGGCCTGTCACATCAGCACGGGAGATCCCGCGATACTATCGCGAGATCTCCCCTGGAGCCCGGTAAGCGCGCGCTGCCGGCTCCGGCTCCCTTAGATCCCGCTTTCAGAGATTGATGGCGGGATCTAAGGGGTTAAACAGTACCGATCGGTGGCGGGACCGATTGGTGCTGTTAGTCCCACATCTCAGCTAGTGAGATCAGCTGAGATGTGGGAGGTTTGAAGTGAGCTCCACGCCGGAGCTCACTTCAAACACGGGGGTAATGACAGCCGACGTCTAGAGACGTAAGGCTGTCGTTAACAGGTTAAGCCATGAAAGCACTGCCTGCCCATAGTTATTAGTAATTAGGTGGTAAATGTATAGACCATCAATATAAACCTGTCCCAACTATGCCAACTGAATATTGTTCCATCAGTGACAGTCCTGCTTACATAAGATGATGCACCATCAAGAACGATGATCTTTTGTACTGTGCAAAAGATTCAACCCAATGAACAAGCTTCTAGTTTATCCATCAGCTGATCAGCAGCCTGTTTACACTGAAAAATAATCGTGAGACAATAGTTTCCAAGGATGCTTACGCGCCAAAATCTTTCAGTGTAAATGAAATATAAGCAGGCGTTTAATGTGCCACACAAAAGATGTAATCTTTCCAGAATCAATACTCGGCCTGCAGTGTCACATATGACGTGGGATTAATTCAGGGGCGTCACTTCCCCGAAAGATTGTTGTGCGAGATCTTCTAATCACAGCTATGTAGTATACCCTTACAGCCTGCACACAGTACTAGGTAGTGCAGGCTGTCCAACATAACCAGAGGAATGATCATCAGATTAGTGCAAATCAAACCGATAAATGCTTTTATATTTTTTCAGTGCATATTTTAAGTGATTAA
>JARQOC010000001.1:164994314-165014516 GCA_033576535.1 Allobates femoralis | reverse complement strand
TCAGCAAATTAGAATATTGTATAAGACCAATTGAAAAATTGATTTTTAACTCAGATGTTGGCCTAATGAAAAGTATATACAGTAAATGCACTCAATACTTGGTCGGGGCTCCTTTTGCATGAATTACTGCATCAATGTGGCGTGACACGGAGGCGATCAGCCTGTGGCTGCTGAGGTGTTATGGAAGCCCAGGTTGCTTTGTTGGGTCTGGTGTCTCATCTTCCTCTTGACAATACCCTACGGATTCTCTATGGGTTTAGGTCAGGCAAATTTGCTGGCCAATGAACCACAGTGATATTGTGGTTGTTACACCAGATATTGGTACTTTTGGCAGTAAGGACAGGTGTCAAGTCCTAATGGAAAATGCAGAGGGAAGCATGAAGTGCCCTGAAATGTCCTGGTAGACGGCATCACTGACTTTGATCTTGATAAAACACAGTGGAGCTACACCAGCAGATGACAAACCATCACTGATTGTGGAAACCTCACACTAGACCTGAAGCAGCTTGGATTGTGCCTCTCCACTCTCCCTCAAGACTCTGGGATCTTGACATCCAAATGAAATGCATAATTTACTTTCATCTGAAAACACCTTGAACCACGGATCAACAGTCCATTTCTTTTTCTCCTTGGCTCAGGTAAGACACTTCTTGAGTTGTCTATTGGTCATGAGTGGCTTGACACAAGGAATGCAACAGTTGTAGCCCATGTCCTGTATGCATTTGTGCGTGGCGGCTCTTGAAGCACAGTCTCCAGCAGCAATCCACTGCTTGTGAATCTCCCCCAAATTATGGGATGGCTTTTCTTCCTTTAAAGGCTGTCATTATCACAGTTGCTTGCGCACATTTTTCTACCACACTTTTTCCTTTCCCTCAATATGCTTGGATACAGCACACTGAACAGCCAGCTTGTTTAACAATGACCTTTTGTGGCTTACCCTCCTTGTGGAGTGTGGCAATGACTGCCTTCTGGGTATCTCTCAAGTCAGCAGTGTTCCCCATGATTGTGTAGCTTACTGAACCAGACTAAGGGGCCATGTGAAATGCTTAGTAAGCTTTTGCAGGTGTTTTGTGTTAATTATCCTAATTTTCTGAGATAATGAAATTTGGGTTTTCATTGGCTATAAGCCATAATCACCAATATTAACTGAAATAAACACTTAAAATAGATCACTGTTTGCAATGACTCTATATTATATGTTTTTCACTTTATGCATTGAATTCATGAAACAAATTATCTTTCTGATGATATTCTAATTTATTGTGATGCACTTGCATATGGTTTCTCCGCTCCCAGATAGGAGTGCCCTCCTCTATTCTCAGCAACACAGATGTCTATAAATATTTATTAAACCATTATGTGTGGAATGACTATCATTAGCATTAAAATTCAGAGTTTAAAAAAAGAGAATTTTGTTTACGTACCGTAAATTCTTTTTTCTTGAATCATCAATGGGAGACCCAGACAATGGGGTTTAGGGCACTGCCCTCCGGAGGCCACACTAGGTACTACAAGTTTGTAGTAACCGCCCCCCTCCGCTTATAAACCCCTACCGCAGGAGATATCCTCAGTTTAGTCCATAAGCTGCGAGGAGACAAACCACACCCGAACCAACGGGAACAAACCATGCACAGACGGTCCAACAACCCGAAACAAACTGTCCCAACTGGAAACAGTCGAAAGGAAAAACATCCAACGGAACAACTGGGTGGGTGCTGGGTCTCCCATTGATGATTCAAGAAAAAAGAATTTACGGTACGTAAACAAAATTCTCTTTTTTCTGATCATCATAATGGGAGACCCAGACAATGGGGATGTCCTAAAGCAAACCCCAGGGCGGGAAAAAATTCCTCAAAAAAACGTTTAAAGACACGGTCCCCCTCAAAGTTGGGCAACCGCCGCCTGGAGGACCCGCCTGCCTAAACTTGCATCCGCAGAGGCATGGGCATGCACCATATAGTGCTTAGAGAAGGTGTGCAGGCTGGACCAAGTGGCCGCCTGACACACCTGCAGAGCTGAAGCGCGATGTCGCAAAGCCCAGAAAGCACCGACGGCTCTAGTCGAGTGCGCCTTCAAGCCCACCGGGAGAGGCAGACCAGTAGAACGGTAAGCCTCTTGAATGGGCGCCTTGATCCATCTGGCCAAGGTCGATTTTGACGCCGCGGACCCCTTACAGCGACCCGCCGTAAGGATGAACAAAGAGTCCGAACTCCGGAAGGAGGCAGTCCTGGACACGTAAATGCGTACCGCCCTCACGAGATCCAGAGTGTGGAGGTCGCGCTCAACCTGATGAACGGGAGCGGGACAAAATGATGGGAGCACAATCTCTTGGTTCAAGTGAAAAGTGGAAACCACCTTTGGCAAAAATTCTGCCCGCGGGCGCAACACCACCTTGTCCTGGTGGACTACCAGGAAGGGTGACCTGCACGACAGTGCAGCCAATTCTGAAATACGTCTCAGAGACGTAATTGCTACCAGAAAGACCACTTTCTGGGACAGTCGAGAGAGGGAAACTTCCCTCAGTGGCTCGAACGGTGGTTTCTGCAGAGCCGTCAGGACCATATTAAGGTCCCAAGGGTCCAGCGGTCGCCTGTATGGCGGGACCACCCGAGACACCCCCTGCAGAAACTGACGGACCTTCCGAAGGAGCGCCAAGCGCCTGTCAAACAGCACTGAAAGAGCTGATACCTGACCCTTCAGGAAGCTGAGGGATAATCCCAACTCCAAACCCGACTGTAGAAAAGCCAACAGAGTCGGAACTGACAAGGGCCACGGTGACTGTCCACCAGAGGCACACCAGGCGAAAAAGATTTTCCACGTTCTGTGGTATATCTTCCGTGATACGGACTTTCTAGCCCGATTCATGGTGTCAACCACTGTAGGAGAGAACCCCCTTGAGGTCAGAAGCCAGGCCTCAAGAGCCATGCAGTCAATCTGATGGCCCTGGAATTGAGGTGGAAGAAGGGACCTTGCGCGAGAAGATCTGATCGTTCTGGAAGAGCCCACCGGTTCTCGCCTGACAGTTGCCACAGATCCGGATACCAGGACCTCCTGGGCCAATCCGGTGCCACTAGAATGGCTTCGTGGCACTCCGTCCTGATTTTCCACAGAACCTTGGGAATCAGTGCCAGAGGTGGGAACACATATGGTAGTTGAAAACTGGACCAACACAGGATCAGAGCATCCGCCCCCAGAGACTGAGGGTCCCACGATCTCGCCATGTATTGTGGCACCTGATGATTCAGCCGCGAGGCCATCAGATCTACGTCCGGGATGCCCCATCTGCTGCAGATGTCCCGGAAGACGTCCGGATGAAGAGACCACTCTCCGGCGTCCATCCCCTGCCAGCTCAGGTAATCGGCCTCCCAGTTCTCGACCCCTGGGATGTGAACTGCGGAGATCAAGCAGTCGTTGTCCTCCACCCAGGATAGAATGCGGTGGACTTCGGCGAGGGCCTGAGCACTTCTGGTCCCTCCCTGATGGTTTATATAGGCGACAGCCGTCGCATTGTCGGACTGAACCCGAATGGGCTGCCCTGACAGGAACTTCTGAAACGCCAGAAGCGCCAGAAAGACCGCCTTGATCTCCAGCACGTTGATTTGCAACGCCGACTCCGACTGCATCCAAAGGCCTTGAGCCCTGTGGTGTAAGAACACCGCACCCCAGCCCTTCAGACTGGCGTCGGTGGTCACCACTAACCATGACGGTTTGAGAAAAGACCGGCCCCGTGACAGGTGACATGGCTGAAGCCACCACTGCAGGGAATCCCTGGTCGGCTGGGAAAGGACCACCAGCCGATTCAGAGAGGACATCCTCTTGTCCCATCTGCGGAGAATTTCCAGCTGGAGAGGACGGAGGCGAAATTGTGCGAAAGGCACCGCCTCTATTGCTGCCACCATGCGCCCCACCAGCTTCATCAAAACCCGCAGGGATGAGTGTGGCGACAGGAGGAGATCTTGCACTCCTGATTGGATGGCCAGCTGTTTGGCTCGCGGCAGAGACACCAGAGCTGAGTCTGTGTGGAAGTCCATGCCCAGATATGTCAGTGACTGGGTCGGAACCAGGGTTGATTTCTGAATATTGAGAAGCCACCCAAACTGTTCCAGAGACTGCATGGTCACTTCCAGGCTTTGCCGACAAAGGCGTTCCGATGGCGCCCTGACCAGCAGGTCGTCTAGATAGGGTATGACGGCATGTCCCTGCACATGTAGGAGAGCCATCATAGAGGCCATCACTTTTGTGAACACCCGCGGTGCCGAGGCCAACCCGAAAGGCAGCGCCACGAACTGGAAGTGTTCGTCCCCCACTGCGAATCGTAACCAGCGCTGATGAGCCGGTGCAATGGGTACGTGAAGGTAAGCGTCTCTGATATCTATGGACGCTAGGAAGTCTCCCTGCGACACAGCCGCGATCACGGAGCGCAGGAATTCCATGCGGAACTTCCGAACCAACACGTGACGGTTGAACAACTTGAGGTCCAGAACCGGACGAAAAGAGCCGTCTTTTTTCGGGACAATAAAGAGGTTGGAGTAAAAACCCCGGAACCTCTCCCCAGAAGGCACTGGGACCACTACCCCGTCTCTGCGGAGTCCCTCCAACACCAGATGAAAAGCCTGAGCCTTTTCTGGGGATGGGACAGACCGATGGAATCGGTGTGCCGGCCGCGACGTCAGCTCTATCCTGTAGCCGCGCGATACTACATCTCGGACCCACCGATCTTGAACGTGGAGTAACCATCTGTCCTGAAATCGGGACAGGCGGCCCCCCACCTGTGGGGCGGCAGGACAAGAGAGCGAGTCATGCGGAAGCGGGTTTGGGGGTGGCAGCCGCTGCCCCCGTCGGCTTCTTCTGGCGTCCCCTGGGGCGCCACTGAGTAGAGGGCTTGCCCCCTCTGTCCGTGCGAGCGGACGATGCTGATGATTGCGAGCTGGAACGAAAGGACCACTGTTTAGGGTTCCTTTTGACTGAATACCGTGGCTTAGGCCTATTCTGTGGAATCTTAGACTCCGCAGAATCCTTTATCAGCTTATCCAGCTCGGTTCCAAAAAGCCTGTCACCAGAGAATGGAAGATTTTGCAGAATCTTCTTTGACGTGGCATCTGAGTCCCAGAGACGCAGCCACAACAACCTGCGGATCGCAATAGCATTGGCCGAGGCCACAGCAGAGCGGGTAGCAGTCTCCAAGGTCGCCGTCCTGGCGTAATCCGCATAGGCCCTTGCCCTATCGGTAAGCGCCAGGACTTCTGAATTGGACCCCGCCAGGTCAGTGATACCATCCAAGCAGGTGGTAATCGCCTGCAGGGTCCAGACCGTGGCAAAATTAGGGGCAAATGAAGACCCCACAGCCTCATAAGCAGACTTGGCGAGTTGTTCGACCTGTCCATCCGTCGCGTCCTTCAATGAGGAGCTATCAGAGGCAGAGAAAAGGGAGCGTGCCGCAATCCTGGTCATGGAAGCGTCCACCTTCGGGGACTGCGACCACTCCTGAAGCACCTCCTGGGGAAAGGGGAACCGAGTGTCCTTAGATTTGCGGACATAACGCCGCCCAGGATGAATCCTGGGTGCTCTGACCACCCTTCCGAAATTAGTGTGGTCCATGAAGGAGCCACATGTTCGAGCCTCTGGCTGTAACCATTGATACACCTCCTTTGGGTGGAGTTCCACCTCCTCAGGGGGTGCCACGAGACGTAGAGTCTCGTTGATGGAGGATACCAGATCCTCCACCCCGTCTGGTGGTTCGGACACAGACTCGAGAATGGACCCCCCATCATCCTCGTCACCATCAGAGTGACGCTCCTCCTCAGAGAAGGTCTGGATCTCGGGTGATTCATCTCGGCGAGCCCGCTTAAGGGGTCTCGCGGTTGAAAAGGGTGACACCCGGGGGTAACTTGAAGGAGTAGCTGGGTTTTCCAGCCTCCTCGTCAGTGTCTCCAGGGATTGCGACATGGAGGACAGTTTGGATAACACAGATTCGTTAATCTTATTCTGTGTTTCCCATGGCCCTGGGATCACCTGAACCTCAGGGTACAGCACCGGAGCTGCAGTCTCTGCAGTATCAGCCCGGGCATCTGGGCGTCCGCAGTTATTGCAGGACCCTCAACCAGCGTCCCGTTGCATGTAGCACAGGTAGTGGTTGTATTGCCTGCCTTAGCAGCACCTTTCCTTGCTGAGGACATACCGACAGCAGGGGAAATAGTCAATCTGGAAACCGGTACACCGGTGGCTTACCGACCGCCAATGCGGTGGAGGGGAGCGATGTGTGTGTGGCCTCCGCAGGACTCTGCAAAGTCTCCCCGGGAGTGTAAGTGCACTCAACCAGTCCCAGCAGGGAAGTGAGGGGAAAATGGCCGCCGCCGGCCAAGCTGGGGGCGGCACAGAAAAGACGCGGGAAGCACACACACACGCCCAGCGATGACGTCATCCCATGGGCTGCTCCGCATTTCTCCAGGCAACCAACATAGGAAATCTGGTGCCGGAGCCCGCAGCGCGGGAGATATTGTGCAAGCACTATACCCAGGGCTTCAGACAAAATCTGTAGCCCGCAGCCGCAGCCCCTGCGACACACAGGGCGGTCAGCTATGGTGACCCCAGCACAGGGTACACCGCCAGAACCGCGGACCCCCAGGGTTGCGCGCGGTCTGAGTGTCAGAACACACAAAGTGGCAGACACTACCCCCAGGCACACAGGAGACACACAGAGTACCTCAGTGCCGGTCCGGTCTGTAAGCACCATTTCGGGAGGCCTCGGACGGGGGTTCAGCACCAGTCCGGTCTGTAAGCACCATTTAGGGAGGCCTCGGACTGGGCTGTCTCCAGTCCGGTCTGTAAGCACCATTTAGGGAGGCCTCGGACGGAGCGGAGCTGTGCAAGGCTCCTATCTCCCACTTCCCAGAGCCCCAAGGAAGGATGGGAAGGAGTGCGGCAGTGTCCGGGAGGACACGAAGTGTCCAGGCTCTGGGCCCTCCGGTACCTCGACCTGCGTGTTCCCAAAGGTGAACAGGGAGACTGCCGGAGGTCCACCGACCGGGACCTACCAGTTCTTCAAACGCCATCACGTAAGCTGTGAGAATGCTGTGATGTGCAAGCAAAGCGTGTGATCCTCCGAGCACACTAAGTTTAAAACTGAGGATATCTCCTGCGGTAGGGGTTTATAAGCGGAGGGGGCGGTTACTACAAACTTGTAGTACCTAGTGTGGCCTCCGGAGGGCAGTGCCCTAAACCCCATTGTCTGGGTCTCCCATTATGATGATCCGAAAATTGGGATCTTTACTTCAGTAGGAATTCCAATTTTCAAACTTTAATCACAATTCCATTAATTTCATATATAAAAGCAAATAATTGTAACCGTAATTTACAACCTACGAAGTACAAATGCGTCAAGATTCTCAATCACAGAATTTGTAGAAGCGTTCCAAAGTTACTACCACATAATAAGTGGCACATTAGATTTGGTGTCACCAGGATGGTGGGAACCAAGTTCTTAATAGAATAATTACATTAATTAAAGGGGTTTTATAGCCTTAGGGTACAAGTCTGCAGTCACCCTGATTGCAGACTCATGAATCCTCACACTGTGCTGATGGATTCTCCAACACTGAAGAACGTGTGACCGAAAATATGCGATTTACATACATGCAGTCATGTGGCAAATAGATGTGTGTGGCCTCACACAACGCGAGTGAATTGAGTAAGGAAAATTGTATACTTGTGATTATATGATTGCCAGGCCCAGCACAGAGGAATCAAGTCTGTGGTCACAACAGAGTGACTCTAGACTTGTACGCCAAGGCTGGACAAACCTTTCGTTTCATGTTTTGAGTTCTACATATAATCAATTGCCAAAATTGATTGGATGCTCGGTAAAGTGTAAAAAAAACAATACAATGATTTGAAAACCTTATAGCCCCATTTATTCACAGAACAATACTAAGAACACAGAAGGTTAAAGTTCAACATTGCCATTTTCAAATGAAAATTTAACTTCTTTAGAAATTTATGGCAGCAACACAACTCAAAGAAGTCCATACAAGAAAAAAATTCCAGCGAGCATGGAGGAGGGTATCCCAGACATATGAAAAGCTTGTATTTTGCAAAAAATCCACACAAAACCAGAGCCTCCCCCTCCTTCCACATCCCACAAAAACCACCGAAGCGTTATTCGACTAAGGCCATGTCGCCGGAAGGTCGTTGGTTTATAAGGGATGTAGGAGGCTCTGGTTTTGTGTGATTTTTTGCAAAATAAACACAAGCTTTTCATAAGTCTGGGACCCTCTCTTCAATGCATGCTGGAATCGTTTTCTTCTGTGGAGTTCTGTGACCTAACACAGGTCTATACCGTGCTGGAGCAACTACCTGGACTTCATGTGGTGAGCTGAACATCAACGAAGTTAGGACACAGATGAAAAGGAAAAGTGGAACATATGAAAAACAGAAGGGGGTGTCAATTTTCATTAAAGTCAAAAGATTGTATAAAAAAGAGCAAGTTAGAGGCAGAGTCTCTCATAAGCAAAGATAGTCAGAGGTTCTCCAATCTGTCCTATTTTGAGATGTGATTCTGACATCAAATTCTACATGAAGATATTTGTTCAATTGAAATGGAGAAATGTCTGACTTTAAACTTCTGTTGTGAATAATACCTGGGTATAAGCTTGCAAAATTATTGTATTTTGTTCTTTACTAATCACACAACGTTAACCTTTATTTTTTAAATTGGGATGGTAAATGGTTATGTTTGAAGGATACAATCTAGTTCATCTAAAATCTTACAATTCATTCCTTTTTTCCCATGCCTTTAATATCCAGTCAGCCTTCATAATGGGCGTTCCTAAACTAACAGCAACCTAAAACAGAACATGAATATATGGTAAATATGTGAAAGAAAATCTCACATGCTATGTACTTATAGTTAAAGGGGTATTCAGCTTTTAGAAAAGTGATCCCAAATGTTTGCTAGCATGTAAACCAGGTAATAGCTGCTGTGTTCAGTGACTCGCGGCCGCAGTAATGAACGTCATCTGACTTTTGTTCTAAAATATATGCGGCATGTGAAAACACTTTTCTAAAAGTGGAAAACCCCTATTAAGCCAGGAATACACTTTAAAGCTGGAAACACACTGTCTGAGAGACATGCGAGTTACTCGCACGAGTCATCAACCACCCGGGATGGCCATCCCCTCTCTGGACGGGAGCAGTGGAGCTACATAGAAAAACACACCACTAACAGTATCCTGTCCAAAGAGGCAGGGGTCATACGGGGTGAATGATCCGAGACTCATGCGAGTAACTCGTATGTCACTCGGACAGTGTGTTTCCAGCCTAAATGGCAAAGTCAAATGCTGAATGTACATTTTTCAGCCCTCAGTGTACTGACAAATCACAACGCATGCATTACATATTCCTAAAGTAATTCTTGCACACTGGCACGAATCCACTGCCACGCAAAAATTGATTCACTCAGCAGCAGTAGAATGGGTACTTTAATATTATAATTATATATAATTTTGAGGTCAACATCCAAAACAGATGGCCGTCTTAGGGAGAAGAGGCACTCCCAAAGTTTTTATCCTCCAGTATGACAGCTGCAATATTTTAATACAGCACTGTACTCTTAGTATTGCACATTTTGCCCTTCTGCCAGTTAAAGCTTCTCATTTCCATTAGGCCTATAATATCACATGATTAAAAACAGACTGGCTGAATCCTTCTAAGCTCTAGTAGAAACCGTAAAATCTTTCCCTGCATGAGTCATCACTGCAAAAGTCAAAGGCAGGGGGTTGACCAGCTGGGTCAGGAGTTGAGGAGGGGGACGATTCATGCAGGGACGAGAGACATCCTATTTCTATGAAGAGAAGAGAAGTATTTACTGGATCAAAAGACAAAATGAGCACTTTTTAGTGCACAATGCTTTAGAACATGATGATTGCAATTTATAAAGAAGGTTAAAAATTTTGATGAGAGTGCTTTTTCAATTCTTTAGTTGAATGCATCTCTGTATGGTACCAGCACACGTCTATACAAAAAACCTACAGGCATAGATATAATTTTTCTTTATGCACATGTGAGTATTAACAGAATGGTCTAGAAGATAATTTAGAAATAGAAAGTACACACCCTAAACTTATCTCCATGTGTAGAATTGGCGACTAGATGTGTCACTTTGGAGCTGAAGTCTTTTCGTATGGTTCCTCCCATATGATGGACTAATGTCACGAGCTTTACCTGCACATAAAGATACAAATGATTGAATGTACAACATAATGCATATATTTCATGTCGGGTTTCTGCTAATTTTTTTATGTAATGCTTGGCTATCGCTTGCAGAGTTGAACGGAACCAGCCAACAATTACATGGCGTCCGTGTAGTTTAACTGAACAGGGTTGAAGTTTAACTGGAGTCACCAACCAGACGGTCTCATGCGCCAAGATTTTTGCAAAACCTTGTTTTTCTCTGAAACCCTACAGCATTTGGGAGAAACCCTGTTCTCTAATCAGGGAGCCTGTCCACAATTCATGTGGTTGTAGTTAGGATGCGACGTAACTGATGACGGAGTTGCCTTTAAAGTAGTACTCTGGTGAAGAGTTTTATTATTAGTCACTGTATACCAAGAGCTGGCAATAACCCCTTCATGATGGTTGACATATGTCTATGTAATCGGCTGTGTCCCTGCCTTTGATGTAGGGTCACACGCTGAGCCCACATCTTTCCCTGCACATGACGGCTTATTCACAATGTGTTCCTCCAACAGCCACACAGATCCAACCACGGCTAAATGCTGTTGTCCATCACTGCTATGACAATTAATACCACAAATAAGAGGAAGAACTAGCAAACAAATGCAAAATGTGCTTTGGGTCCCCTCTCCCCCCTCCCTACTCTTGCACATGCACTTGGCACTTTAGGTAATGGCTGTATGATTATTTCCTGGATACATGTGACTTGCAAACTGACCATGCAAACTGTTGTGAAGTGCATTATACACTTAGTTTTTTACTTATCTGGCCATGTTTT
Organism: Allobates femoralis; assembly: GCA_033576535.1. Taxonomy (NCBI): domain Eukaryota; kingdom Metazoa; phylum Chordata; class Amphibia; order Anura; family Aromobatidae; genus Allobates; species Allobates femoralis. The sequence continues at coordinate 165,003,508 of JARQOC010000001.1, read as the reverse complement.
GTATAGTCTCATGTTCTTATATGCATATAAGTGTTATCTGAGTGCTGAGCATTAACACCTGCTGTACCAGTAGTGTACTCAATCGTCAACCCTGTATTTGCACTTTAATGGTGCGTCATTGTCTGCAAACGTAATAAAATGTATTCTGTTTTGATTTATAAGAAATCCAAGCTCCACTAGGCTTCTCTTTGTTGCAGTCTAACACAATTGTGCACATACGTTTACACAAGTTATCTTACCAGCTCTTCCTTTTTCCTGAACCCAGTGAAGCATAGGACCAGGTTCAGCATGCTGGCACAATACAGAGGCCGAGAAGTGAACGGCATCGGCTAAAACAAACAAAAAACATCATGTAATACAACAGTTTATTACCAAATGGCTAGAACAAGCAGCTGTTAGGGCCCTTTCACATCAGCGTTTTTTGAAATTCGCGGCAGATGGTGAAAAAAACGCATCTGCCGTGATTACCGCATACCGGCTGCACTTGCGGCGCGGTTGCGGTAAACGCCATGCAAAGTATAGGCGTACTTGCGGCAGGTGCAGCAAGTGCGGTTTTGCACTTGCGGCAGGTGCGGCCGCGAAAAAAAACGTGGCTGACTGCGTTTTTTTTCGCGGCCGCACCTGCCGCAAGTGCAAAACTGCACTTGCCGCACCTGCCGCAAGTACGCCTATACTTTGCATGGCGTTTACTGCAAGTGCAGCCGGTATGCGGTAAATCGCGGCAGATGCGGTTTTTTCACCACATCTGCCGAGAATTTCAAAAAACGCTGATGTGAAAGGGCCCTAACATGTGCAAGACATTCGGCTGAAACCATAAAGCCTAACCATCATTTTAACTTTTATTTCATAAATCAGTGGTGCACATCAAAATAACTAATTATGTAATATACTTGATCAGACAAATTTGCTTTTTTGTCTGCCAGAATTGATCAGTCATTATAAAAATTCAATTCTGAAGTAAAATCTGTATAGGAGATGGCAGATCTTGACAAGAACATACAAGAAAAGGGAGGAGCTAGAGCCAGAGGGAGGAGTTCGAAACAGATCCACCCCCTCTTCTATCTACACAGAGTCTCATCAGTTACACCTGCCATCTCCTATCTCAGCAATGGGAAAGTCTTCACGGACCACAGATTTTACCTCCAAATTGAGAATTTTGATAATGACTGATCAATACTGGTAGAAAAATAAGCAGATTTGTCTGATTGTAATATATCCTAAGTTCCTTCTTTTCATGAGTTATTGATTAAATAAAAATGACAGGTATGCTTTAAAGTGAACCTGTCACCAGGTTTTGGGGTTTTAAACCCTGCCCACCACCTTTAACATCATGAGAATGGGGTTCCTCTAACCCCTTTATATCCTCAGACGTGCGCCTGCATGTACATTGTACAGTCTGGTCTGACCGGTGTCTCCAGATTGTGATCAGCACCGTCCGGCTCCCTCACTGTGCCCTACTTAACAGCCAGCCATTCCAATGGGCAAGCATGGGACGTCAGGCACTGTGCAGCTAATGTAGAGATCAAAGTCTTGTGCCTGCGCATCGGAGAGCTGTGCAGGCACACATCACTGTGCCATAACAGTCAGTGACTACACTGCGCAGGCTTCGGGCACCATGTCGATCAGTTATACGACAGTACACCTACTTGTAATTAGAAGGGGTGGCGTTTGAAGTCACCGGAGCGGTGCTGATCACAATCTGGAGACACGTGTCAGACTCGACTGCATAATTTAAATGCGAGGAAGGACAAGAATAAAAAAATTAGAAGAGGCATGCATGGGCACATCTGGGGATGTAAAAGGGTTACAGGAACCCCATTCATTTAAAAGGTGATGGGCTAGGATTAGAACCCAAAAAACTGGTGACACATTCACAAAGCACATCTGAATAAAGTATCATTCTCGCTTTAAGACTGGTTTCACACATTCATTGAATACGATTCAAGCTCAGACTGAACACGGCTCCACCACCTTGAAAAAGTAAAACCCATGGCATTTTTTACATCACACCAACAAACTTAAATATATTTTAGGCGGCAGTCAGACGCTTCAATATCTTGAACGATATTGTAAGTGATCACATGCACGCGCGATCGCTTACAATATCGTTCACATCGCTGGTGAGCTGTCACACAGACAGACTCACCAGCGATGTTGGCCAGCGAGATCGCTGGTAACTATGGTACACATCGGGTTACTAGGCGCCGCGCGGCGCTTAGTAACCCGACGTGTACCATAGTTACCATCTCCCAGCATAGGCTCTGCGCTGGGAGATCGTTCATCGTGGTGTCATACACCACGATGAAGCAGATTGCTACATCGTTCATCGCTAGATCTGAGCTCCAGCTCTCATATCTGCGATGTCACGATTTACAACGTAAAATTTACGATTTACAATGTAAAATCGCTTGATTACACGCAGCGATGCACAAACGATATCGTTTAAGATATTGCAGCGTGTGACGGCCGCCTTAGGGGGATTTTATTCACTACACCAACATTAAGTAGGAAGTGTTAAAGTGCTAAATGGTTTTCTGAAACATTTTAAAAACATTAAAATTGTGATGTGCGTTTACATTCAACCTCCCATAGTTTTATCCTCCTTAGTAAAATACATCTGTTTTGTGAAGACCTCAGAGGTTTCTTTGAGAACATTAGGAATCAAACAGCATCAAGATAACCAAAGAACACAACAGACAGGTCAGTGATAAAGTTGTGGAGTAAAGTAAAGCAGGGTTAGGTTATAAAAGACAGCCGAAGCTCTGAACATCTCATGGAGCACTGCTTAAATCAAACAAAAACTGAAGGAATATGACAACCACAAAGCTACCAAGACATGGTTGTTCACTTAAACCGGCATCCTAAGGCCGGAGAGCATTAGAGATACAGCCAAGAGGCCCATGGTCACTCTGGAGGAGCTACAGAGATCCACAGCTCAGGTGGGGGAATCTGCCCACAGGACAATAATTAGGGTTCACTTAGATGAGTGCCATCAGATGTTTTAGAAGATCGTACCTGCCCCAATGTGGAGCAATGCAGATCAGCACTTTTTTTTTTTTTACCCTATGCCGAATAGCAGGATATATGGGACGGTGCACACTCATTCAATTCCACGAGGGTGTGGAAGTCATCAGACTGCACTGATTTCCACAGACTTAAGGCCACTTCACACACACAGATATCTGAGTCCAATATCTGAACAGATCTATGGTTGCAGTGAAATCATGGATACATAGTTCCATTTTGTGGCTGTGTACAACATGGAGCAATGTATCCATGATTTCACTGCAACCAGAGATCTGTTCAGATATTGGACTCAGATATCTGTGTGTGTGAAGTGGCCTTGACAGAATGGAGAGCTTTTGTTCTTCACCTGACAGCGCTTAAAATCTCTCATGTAAGAGAATCAGATCTCACTACGTGGACAAACTGTCAGTTTGATCCGAGCATAAATCTGGCAGATTCTCTTGCATGAGAATTTAAAGCTGTATGACCCCAGCCTTAAGTCATATTAAGCACAAATCTAGTCTTTATGAAGTGACAAGAAAAAAAAAAGTATATTTTTAAAGCCATAAGATGTCATGCTTAGAAAAAGTCAAGGGGGAAAACAGCTAGCAAGTTGAAGAAGGTTTTCTGATTAGATCAGACCAAAGTAGACTGTCTGGGCCAAATGAAAAACACTGTTGTGGAAAACCTATCAAAGTATTAACTCAGGATGGCTGAATACAAATACACATCTCAATTTTCATATTTATAAAACATTTAAAAAAAAATATATTATATTATTATATATTTATCTTTATATATAATTCCTTTACACTATAATACTTGCAACTTGTTGCTGGTATATTACATAAAATCTGAATAAAATACATTTAAAGTGGTAACTAACGTGAAAAAACGTGGAATCATTCATTGGTATGAATCCTTTTTCAAGGCACTGTGGGACTAGCAGTAGTGAGCTACAGATGAGTGAAGCCTTGCCCAATATAATCCACTGACTGACTACACTGCTTTCTTATAGCTCTCAGTGAAGTCACAATACATCTATGGAAACAACTGTACCTCTCCTTTTTGTGCACAGTACAATATGATGGGTGGACCCAGCACTCTGCAGTCAGCTTTATACAGATATCGAAAGGACGGGTGCTGGAAATCTGATATAACGAATACGTTCTCAAACTCGGGTGCATCGGCCTCGGCATATTCTTCCACAGACTCGGTTGTGATGTAAGGATGCTTGATTTCCTAGGGGGTTTTTTGGACCAAGAGATGGATAGATTAAAAATAACCTTACTACAGCACATAACACTACAGGTTACGTCAGGACAAAGGAGAAGAGCAGCTGCCCAGAGCACCCCATCAGGCACCAGCGCACATTTTTCTGACAATCTTATTGTTGCAACTCAATAACAGCCAGATAAGAACAATGTACCCGTGTAATCTGTCCTACAGCCCCAAATTGCAGCGGAGTTGACTCTTTCACTACTTTTACATTAAACATGTTATGTGCTCCGGCAGCAGGTTATAGTACAGTTGCGGAGCAGATGATATGTAGTTTTGGAAGAGATTAAGGAGTAGATCACTCTCACACTGCAATAGCCTGGTCCCATTTCATTTGTATTAGATGAGAAGTGCTACGTCTTTAGATTTATTTTTTAGTGTTTTAGGAACCACACCTGGATTAACCATACACACCAGAATATTACCATTTGAAGGTGTCTGATCTAGAAGTTTAATTATTCTAAACACTGCACCCTCTCTTCGAGTCCATTACGTCGCCCTACTGTACTTTGAGATTGGCAGTAAACTGAATGAAGTCGCCAAAGGAAGTCTTTTCGTCAGTGATTATTCCGAACCCTTGACTGCCAAGCAATTACAATTGTTTTCAAAATAATAGGGTGTTCAAAAACATGTAGAGCCCAAAAGCTTTATAAAATTCTTATTTTCCATACATTCGGAACATTGCACTTATCTAAATCAAAACAAGGAGAAATATATATTATATTAACTACTTTAACGCCTTCCAACCCATGATGTAAATGTACGTCATGGGTCAGTGCCCGCCTTTGATGTGAGCTCCGGGGCAGAGCTCACATCATTCACCCAACATCTAAGCTGATCACATCACCTGGGATGTTGGGCTAACAGCACTGATCAGATCCACGATTTTAATGGTGCTATTAACCCTTTGGATTACGCTGTCATTGAATGACAGCGGATGCAAAAGCACCACAGCGGGGATCATGCCGTTCCCCACTGAGATCAGAGTTCCTGTGATAAGATTGCGGATCTCTGTTCAGTACCCGAAGCCTGGGTTCCCGGTGTGATCAGGATTCACTTCCTATCAGTGGTTGGCAAGTGATGCCAACCACTTAAAGGGAAAGTATGTGCCATGTGCTGATGTGCTGCAGCTCATCGGACATGGCTCTAGCGATCAGCCACTGCAGCACTGTAGCGCCCTATGGGGCTGTGTAAAATAAAGAACTAAAGTTTTTTTAAAAAAAATAAACTAAAAACACAAAAGTTCAAATCACCCACTTTTCCTCCATTCTAAATAAAAATATTAAGAAAATAAAAAAAAACAAAAAAAAACAACACACATATTTGGTATCGTCGCGTTCAGAACTGTCTGATCTATCAGATATAAAATCAATTAACCAGAGCCATAAACTAATGTGAAAAAAAAAAAAAAAAAAAAAAAAAAAAGGTCCAGCGCCAAAAGTAATTTTTTTTGGTCGACGCAACATTGCAATAAAATGCAATATCGGTGATCAAACAGCGCATCCACCCAAAATTGGTATCAATAGAAACGTCAGCTCAAGACAGAAAAAATAAGCCATCGCACAGCCGCAGATTCTCATAAATGAGATGCTATGGGTCACAGAACAAGGTGCAAAAAGTGTCATTTTTATTTTCAAAACCTCAGAATTTTTTTTCACCACTTAGGTAAGAGTATAAATGTTTGGTATGTGTGAACTCATACCGACCCGAGGCATCACACAGTCACGTCAGTTATAGTGAACATGGTGAATGAAAAAAAAAAAAAAAACTAAAAACAAATGTGTAATTGCACTTTATTTGCAATATCAACGCATTGGAATTCTTTATCCTATTTTGCTGCACAATATATGGTAAAATAAATTGCATCTGAAAGTACAACTCACCCACAAAAAACATGCCTCATGTCTATAATGATGGAAAAAAATCAAAACGTTATGGCTCTTGGAAGCAGGGAAGAAAGGGGGGGGGGGGGGAACAAAAACAAATCGCGGTGGTGAAGGGTTAAAGAAAATTAAAAAAAATAAATTGGGCTGTTCACAAAAATAACAGTGTCTACACATTTTGAGTTTATGAAGACATATTCACTTTTTTTTTTTAGGATTTAGCATTCCTGCAAATCACTAACCTAATATTTAGTTGTATAACCAGTTTTTGTAGAACGGCTTAACATCTAGGCTGCACAGAGTCAACCAACTTCTGGCACCTGTCAACTGTTATTCCAGCCCAGGATGCTTTAACTACATCTCACAATTTATTTGCATTTGTTGGCTTTGCCTCAGAAATGGCATTTTTGATTTCACCGCACAAGTGTTCGATCAGATTAAGATCGGGGGATTGGGCTGGCCACACCATAACCTCAATTTTGTTGGCTGGAATCAAGATTTTGCTCATTTAATGGTGTGTTTAGCGTCACTGTCTTGTGGAAACATCCATTTCAAGGGCATTTCCTCTTCAGCGTAAGACAACATGAATTCTTCAAGTATTTTGATATATGCAAACTGGTCCATGATCCCCAGTATTCAGTAAACAGGCCAGGTACCATAGGAAGATTAACATGCCCATATCATGATGCTTGCACCACCATGCTTCACTGTCTTCAGAGTGTACTGTGGCTTGAATTCAGTTTGGCGGTCCTCTGATAAACTGCCTGTGGCCCTTGGACCCAAAAAGAACAAGTTTTACTTTGTCCACAAAATGTTTCTTCATATTTTTTTTTTAGGCCAGTTGATGTGTTCTTTGGTAAAAATGTATCCGCTCCAGTACATGTCTTTTTTTAACAATGGGACTTCGCGAGGACGTCTTGCTATTACAGAACTGTCTATAGCTGCACACAGGCATCTTTTGTCACAGTACTCGCAGGTGACTTGAGACTGATCATCCTGGAGATTATTATCGGCCGAGCTTTTGCCATTCTAGCTGTTCTTCGATCCATTTGATGCCGTAGTCTTCAGTTTTCTTCCCCCTTTCTCTGGTTTTGCTTTCCATTTTAAAGCATGGGAGATCATTTTAGCTGAACAGCCTGCCATTGTCTGCAATTCTTCATACGTTTTACCCTCTCCAATCAACTTTTTATTCAAAGTGCGCTGTTCTTCTGATGTCTCAAATGACCAATGTTTCTCAGATTTTCAAGGAAAAAAGCATATACGGTATGTGATGGCTTCATCCTTAAATAACGACCAGTTGATTCACACCTGTTTCTTCACAGAATAATTGACCTCACTAATTGAACTCCACATTGCTGTTATCTTGAACACATCCTATTACTCAAATACACAGACTAAAAGACATGCAGATTATGAATGCTGAGTTTGTTGGTTTTCTAAGAATCTACTGCACCAACTCAAATTGTTTGGTGTGTGCTAATATAATTTATACCAAAAACAGTGAATAATCTGGTCATATTGGACTGCTTTTATTTTGAACACTACTGTAAACAGTTATAACTGTTAGAGTCATAGGGAATCTTACCACAAAATCAATATGCTTGGGGGTAACATTTTACAGAAATATAAAATTAGGGATGTCCACTACTCTGACAACCCATTCTCAATAACCATTTCCTTTTTAATGAAATTATAACACCCTTAATGACCTCCGGTGGTAGCATTGTTCTAGCCGTATGAGCACTGGATCTCCTGGGTTCTGTAGCCAGTCAGCAGCTGCTAAATGCCCAGCTCCTTCTGATGTAATTGACATCCAGGAGTGAGCTGCAGCTGCTGCCCAACTTCCTCCAGATATCCGACTTATCAGTTGTCAAAGTGCTGAGGAGTAACCACAGAGCACTCACTGAACAGCCGACCACTATATCTGCACTATACCTACTCTCTCCTTACATTGGTGATACACCTTTGAGGAAAGTAAATCATTTCCAGAGTGGAGGGGGGTTCGAGATATAGATTAAGATATCGATTTCCTGAGTAAGAAAAAAAAAAAAAAAAAAACCTTTCCTTGAAAGTGCATTACCTACCACAATACATCCGATATGAGCAGCCAAAACCCCTTGTTCAGAAAGCTGTATACCTGGTATTTTTGTGGCTACTAGGTTAACCCTTCATGAATATCTGACGGATGTGCCCCCCAAAAATCCAAAAAAGCTGTTTTATTAAAAATGCAAGCCTAACAGCTGACATTTATTCAGAACCACGACCATCGAAGGCATGAAGCCCACTGCCGGTTTCTGACTTCTGACACTGCATGGCATCAAGGGAGACTTGCACAGATCCTAATCCAATATGGATTTGGACACAAATGCAGACAACTAACAACTCTGGCAAAGTACAACGTAGATATTAGGGAAATGGAATGTGTTAAATGGTCCTTCTAATGTACACATTTATCTCAAAGGTTTATTAATGACAGCTATAGTGTCCATCATACACCAACCTTCATGTATTGGATACATGGACAGAGAGAAATGCGGCCTCATTTTTTCCTATTTTCGTGCAAGAATAAAATGTTTTATTGCAGATTATAAAATCCAACAATATCAATTTGACAGTTGTGACCTTTTATTTCTTGATATTGTGTACTCAGTAATGCCTTGTAGGCATCAAACCTAGAACAGGGCACAAAAGACTGACTGCGTCATTCAGCCCACACTCGACAGAACGTCTTCTAACTTGCTGATCACACATGGATGGGCAAATTGTTCTTGCTCGTGTAAAGTCCTTGGCAGCTGCTTTAGCTAGGCTGAGTGCAGGCGGATGGCAATAATGAAAGAGCTACAATGAATTTACTGGGGGCAATTCTGGAAAATCAATGACCAGAAAGAGGGCTTAAGTGACCAAAAAAATAAATAAATATGCCGGACTCATTTGGGATAATTAATGAAGAATGGTATAACATGCTAATATGATGCAGACTGATTCAAATACAGCATCTCCCCGACTTATCACTATTCTTCCTTATGT
>JARQOC010000001.1:164969439-164994214 GCA_033576535.1 Allobates femoralis | reverse complement strand
TTTGAACACCTGTTTTCAGGGGATTATATCTTCCAGGATGATAATGCTCCTTGTCACAGAGCTAAGACAGTAACGGAATGGAAAAAAAAGAACAAGGTGGCTACTATTGACTGGCCAGCCCAGTCCCCGGACCTCAATCCAATTGAAAATTTGTGGCACAAGGTATCAATAGAGATATCTAAAAAACAGCCAAGGACCAAGAGAGAGTTGATTGAGGCTCTGATACAGGCCTGGAACCACATCATGACTCGTGAACATCTGCAGAAGCTTGTTCACTCAATGCCACAGAGATGTAAGTTGGTGCTCAAGAGCAAAGGCTGGCCAATAAATTATTAGAAGCTAAAGATGCACTCAAAAGGCCCTTTTCAGGACTCTGAATTAAATTAAAAATAATAAATCTTAAAAGTAAAATTTAAGTCTGTGTGAACTTGCATTGGAAGTTAATGAACTTAGAAACCTGTTCACCATTCTACACACTGTACAGGTGTAGGTATGGTTATGCTGTAAAAAAAAATGATCAAAAATGCGCATACCATAACAATTTATACACTTGGGACATTCAAAAATGAGTATGGCACACAATGAGGGATTACAAAAACATATATGTTCCACCAGTTTCACTGTAGAGATGCAGAAGTATGAAATATATACGGTAGTTATCTTCACGCCTATGTAGGACTCGTATATATATAAAAAAATTGGGGTGTTAATCAATTAAACAATTTAGTTTATAATTGAGCGTTTTTAGTCATAAATGAATAGAAGGTAATCACTTGCACAATAATTGTTGTATTATTTATATGAGTTTTAATTAAAAGTTTAATACATAAAAAAAATCAATGATCTAAAAAGTTCAAGTCTGGTGATCGAATTATTTGGAATAACACAGAAATATGTATATATTAAGCTTTTATTTTATTCAAATAAAACCAAGAGAGTCTTGTATTCTTGCTGCTGAAATTGCTATTGAAGAAATATGACAGTAATTCTCTAACTACTGGTAATATTCATAAACCTTGGCATCCTGCAATAGGTGTCAGACACAATGGTTTTACTCATTTTGCATTTTTTCACGCTTGTTTTATAAGGATGACAGCCCATTCTATACTGGGCATACACTTAATCGAGAATCTAAATCATAAATCTCTTTTATTTCACCTTTTATATGTTTCACATTTTTTTAGTATGAAAACTAGACACTTTACAGCCTCTCCTGGGAGATACCAGCAAGCTCTGAGAAAATGAAATTGTAAGAAATAAAAAAAGATTTTTTTGTTTTTTTGTTTAAAATCCATGCATAAGTGAAAAGGATACTATTTATATTAAAACCTAATATATTTTTCAAAGGCAGAAAGGACAAAATATAGCAACATCGAAGGGAAAGAAAATGAAGCCATCCATAGCAAAATGTAGCAATGTATGTTGTTTAAAGTGCCTAAAAGTGGATTTATAAACAGAGGAATACATTGCTGTGAAGTAATCATTGCGAGAGAATAAAACTCAGAGAGAAAAATTCACTGCTGAATTTATAGAAGGCAATGGAAAAAATCCATCTAGGTAAGACACTTTGCTATAGCAACAAGACAATCATTTAGCAGTGCAGATGAGGGGAACAATATCCCTTGATGCAGAACTCTCATAAGATAGTCCAGACATAATATGTTCCATTAGGGACAAAATTACAAATTATGCAGCAGGGGAGGATTAATTCAGGTCAAGCCAATAAAAAAGAGACATATTGAGAATTTTTTTTTAGAGATTTATTAAAATCTGTATTATGAGAAGTAGAAGTTAAGGTTAAATGCATACTGGCTAATGTCCACTGCTGTGTATGGGTGTCCATAGTGAGAACTGCTTAAAGTTTATATATTCACTTTGCAGTGGCAGAACTTTGTTACCCTGGCACTATTTCTAAATACTTTCTTCTCTGGTACCCAGGCTTCAGAAACGTGGACCTGAAGTGGCATCACATGAGCTATAAAAAGTCAATTTTTTTGCACAAAATTTTTTATGCAGTGTTGCTTCTTCTCTTTTTATTATATTGTACATTATGATTGAATAGTACTTGTCTTTGATTTTAATAACTGTCATGCTTCATAGATAGATAGATAGATAGATAGATAGATAGATAGATAAAAACTGAACAGCACCAAACTTAGGTATAAAGTGTGGAGTGCTCAGCCGCAAAGTGTTCTTGCCCAAAACATCAACAGTAGAAACACATCTGGTACCTCCAAATAATAAAGTAAAGTGGACTTTTATTCGTCCGTGGTGTGACGTTTTGGTCACTGGGACTTTTGTCAAACACTCTAGATAGATAGATAGACAGATAGATAGATAGATAGATAGATAGATAGATAGATAGATAAAGTGTCGCCATCACTACCTAGCACACCCAGGCAAGTGCTGGGGCCCTAGACAGACCAGGGGGCCCTCTCCATGTCAGTCAAACAATCCACACCATTTGCTGAAAAGAGACGCCAGCTCTTAATACTGGAAGCTAGCCATCTTTTGGGTGACTGTCTTTCCTGGCCTGTTTGCTGTCTTCCAAAGTTATAGGCTAGCGGCAGAGTGATGTCACTAAATGGCAGAGCAGTGACCTCATGTAAGTAGTGGTGCCGATTTCCTGCACTGCTAACACCGCTCTGCGGCATGCTTATTACTATTCATAAGCCTCCAACAGTCTGGACGCTGCACTTATCAAACAGTGTGGGGGGAAAATAAACAGCGCAAGGGGAACAGTGCATGAGGGGAGAATACATTGCACTGGGTAGAACAGTGCACAGGGTGTGAAGACAGTGCCCATTATATGTAGTGATGAGCAAATACTGAAATATTCAGGTTCGGTTTTGTACCACATCCAATGAACTATTCAAAAAATTCAACATAAAATCTTACATCAATTGTAACACCACACACATTGTCTATATCGCTACGTGTGTGGTGCGCAACAAATATTATATAGGATGCACCACTCACACTTTGAAAAAGAGACTGTTGGAGCATATTTCAAATCCCAATTCCAACACTCCACATATGAGCATGTCTGGTTTATCTAGACACTTTAGGGATGACCACACTGGGGATTTATCTGCATTAAAAGTGAAAGAAATTGAAAAGGTATTCTGTCTGTGGCACCCCTGTGGGGGATTGCCTCAGGACCCATCGGTGTAGAGAGGGATATACACCTTGGTACACACAACACACAACACCTTCCACCCCAGACCTGGAGGGGGAGCCCCACTAGCTGTCCTTAAGCCAGATCCCCTATAAAAGATCCAGGCCTGAGGGGAGGAGTCAGGCAGTTCCAGTCAGACAGAGAAGAGAGCAGTTATAAGGAGCTGGTTGCTGGACCAAGCAGGCCCAGAACCAGGGGACACTGACCCAGCTGTGCTGAGCCCTAGGGAGAGGGACAGAGGCCAGTGGGAGAAGCAAGAAGAAGGGAACAGACTTGTGAACCCTTTAGTTACCCGAACACTGGAGTCTGTAACTGCTGATAAGATATAGTAGCAGGAATAGTCTGGAAAGATCAGGAGGATCCAGTCCCCCTGAAGCCACCAGTAGAAGAATCCAAACTTGACCAAGTAAAGGGCGAGGGACCTAGCCAAGGATAGGAATCCCACAGAGAAGTCCTCATTGTTAGTTGTGGGACAACACAATGAGAGGGAGAAGCAGTGGCAGGTTCAGCTACAGGCAGAGCTTACCCCAAAAAGCCAAACACACTAACAGAGGAGGCCTCACAACTCTCCAAGTTGAATGCCTCAAGCTGCACCGACACCTGGTTACCCTCCTGGACTGTGCCTGTTACCGGACAACAGTAAAAAGGTACTGAAAACAAAGACTATTGTGTTTGTGTGCCTGCTTCCCCGCTGCCGCCTGCAAAGTTCACAGCAGGACCGCTACTACTACTCCCCTCATTCACCCCGCTGCCCTGAGGTAAGGCTCCACCTGTTGTGAGCTGTACTACTCTGAGCTGCACCTCCATCACCTCAACGGCCGGCCACAGCGCTGGTAACCTATTACCAGGTACCACAGGTGGCGTCATGATACCATTTCCTCCCCCATCATCATCACCCCCATCCCCTACCACTGAGGGTCCAGAGCATGGAACCGAGAACAGAGCAGCCGCGATTTTCCCATCGAAGCAACCGCCTATCCCGGTATCCGAGTATCCCCTACCCTGTCGACCGCCTCACGTCCATATAGGGGTGGGGACTGGGAAAGATCACTGCATAATAGAGAAATATACTGGATACTGGAGTTAGATGCAAGAAATCCATATGGACTGAATTTTAGAATGGATATGTTATATTTTTATTGAGGCATATGTGAATGTTTATATTTAATATTGTACAACTTTATGAATGTATATATCATTTTTCTTGGTTTTCAAATGTAAGGTGAAGCAGTATATTTTTTGCAGTGTTTTAGCATTTCTATGTTTAAGTCTGGGAAATAACATGTGGTCTATTAATATGGTTCTGCATGGCGATGTAGTGGTTAAAGGTTCAATTTGTAATTATACGCAGGTGCTGATTTTAGATGGGTATATGTAGATTGTGCTTTGTATTATACACACCAACAACTAAGGGGGTGACCCCGAAACACGTCTGGTCCTGCTATCCCCGAGTGGAATTTTGTGAAGGTTTTAATGGGTTTGCACTAATAAAGAAGAATCTTCAAATCGAGAAAGTGGCATCGGCGTCACAATTTCTTGGCATTATCCAGGTGGAAGCCAAACCACCTCGCCTGATTGCCTGTGAGTTCCATGAGTGCATTGTGGTCGAGCGGCCATCCTCTTCCCCTTCCTGCCTTATTATATGTAGATTATATTAAGGGTGCACTAACATCTGCGGAAAGTGAGTGCAATCTGATAAAAGATCAGATTGCACTTGCAACCATGTTAATCTGTAGTGTCATGCACATATGCAAATTTTTCCTCTGTGAGAAACATGCCGAGGAAAAATTCACTGACTGCGGATCTCACCAAGATTTGGCCAATGCAAGTGCATGGGTGCAATGAGAACATCACACACCAGACGCATAGCACACAGATAGCGATTTTAGTATAGACATTTCCATGCAGTAAAATCTTAGATAAGGTAGACAAACAAACAGACAGATAGATAGCATAGAAAGATGAGATCCAAGATGGCCACCGACTAGGAGGGACATGCACTGAGGAGCTCCACATTGCCTCACAGGATCTGCGGCATCCTATCCCTGGAGAACTGGACAGCAGCTTGGACCGGACCTGGTGGAGTTCCCCCGACACTGTGGACTGCTGGACACCTGGTATTGGGGTGCCCTGGACCCTGGAGGAGCCCCTTGGGAGGGATTTACCTGAACCCCCCTTCCTGCGCGTGGAATTGAGCTGCGCGCTGCCCCTGGGAATTGCTTGACCCCCTGGTGAGTACGGCCGTGTGCCAGAGAAGCCTGGCTGCCGACCTCATCCCTGGAGGAAGAGCGAGAGGAGCAACGGTGGGACTGCGGTCGAGAAGAGACAGGCTGACGCAGCAGGTACGGTACCCTCCCGCCGACCGCCATTAGTGAGAGGCTTGTGTTCCCCAGGGGCTCTCTGATCCCCGACACCCGCCCACACACTGCCTGCCAGTCACTTGTGAGTCATCTGCGGTTAGGATTGCTGGAGGTGGCGGGGAGCGGGCCGGCGAGCGGAGGAGGGGAAGTAAGGAAGACCGTGCACCCTGGGCAGCAATATTATTGCAGCAGTTCCCACCTGCAGAACTGAGGTGGATGAGTGACGGGACAGGGAGGGAGTGTGTGATTTGGAGAGCTGACGTCCCTAATTGCGGGAGACTGCCAGAAGATAAGCAGCATTATCCTGTGAGAGCATCGTGCTGCAGTGCCTGAAGTGGAGCTTGGTAGGAGCAGCCCCTCGCAGGGTCAGGCTGTCCCCAAGGGCTGAGGACTCATATTGTAGCAAGCCCTAAATACAGCCTATAAGGAAATAATTGCACCAGGGCCACTTCCCAAGTGAACTGGATCCTAGAAACACAGGTTGATAGGAAGAAACAGTTGATGTACATTGCACCCTTTCTACCTTATGTGCCTCTATACAGCTGAAGTACACTGATATACATAAGAAATATGGCTGCAATATACAGAACTTTTCATACTCTTGCGCTTAACAACAGCACCACCTCCTGCACCAAAGCGGAATTACGCCGCTTATACTTATTCCTAGCCTGGTTAAAACCAACGCCTCCTTTGGATCCCAAGTTACCCAACCTATACCATAGAAAGCAACCTATCGGATTACCCTGACCTACTTACACTCCCTTATCGGCATATTCTAACTAGCCTACTGCAGTCCCCCTCGACATGTGAATAACTCAACAACACGGGGGTGGTTAGAGAGGCCCGGGACAAAAGAAATATCCTCCAGACTTAGACAAAATGGTTAAAACTACTAACAAAGCATCTAAGACGCCAGCAAAAACAGGAGGCCACACTACCCAAGCAGACCTGGAAAAATATATCGATAAACAATCAGTCATGGCGGCATCATCCAAATCTGCACATCAAAAGCTTAACAATGACCAATCCTACTCAGAGCCAGACTGTGTGGAGAGTGGTGAAGAGTCTTCAAAATCCACGCAATTTACCAGATCCTTCACTAAACGGATTATTAATGCAGCATTAAATGAAGCATTAGAGCCTATCAGCAGGGATATTGTGGAAATTAAACAGGAACTCTTGCAGTGGGTCAAAGGGTGGAAACATTGGAGACATCCCTTACTCAATCGGTCCAACGCTCTAACACCGTACTACATAGTCTCCAACAATACGAGGAACATCTTAACCATATTTTTGTGACGCCAGAAGACCAGGAGAACAGGGAAAGGAGGAATAATTTACGGCTGAAAGGGATACCAGAGACGGTTGGACAGGATGCCCTTGTTCCCACTGTCACAGATATATTCAGGTTTATTCTAACCACAGAAGACGCAACAGATATGGAGCTAGTGAGGGTCCATAGAGCCCTACGGCCTAAACCTCCAATGTCAGAACCACCTAGAGACGTAATTTGCAGATTTCTGGACTTCAGAACCAAAGATCTCATACTCCGCAGGGTCAGAGAAACGTCTGACATATTCTGCAATGGCTCAGCAGTGCAGATTTATCAAGACTTATCGGTAATCACACTAAGAAAAAGAAGGCTCCTGAAACCTTTCACCACGATCCTACACCAGAGACACTTTCCCTACCGCTGGTTATTCCCCTTTGGAATTTTCATTTCTGCTAAAGACAAAAAATTTCAAGCAAGAACATCGGCTGACATAAAGAAGGATTGCTCTGACCTGGACATTGTACTTGACCAATACCCTGACCTAGAAGTGGTCACTTCGGCAAGCTTATTGGCACCTATTCCTCGCCCCCCTCAATGGCAAACAGTCCTAACACCCAGATCACAATGGAATAAGAGCAAGACAACCAAGCAAGTGATGCCTCCGGACGACGACACCCTGCCCGGATGATCGAGCGTGGAGATCTATTAAGTAACATGCAACCTGCTCGTGACCATCTACAAAGGAGAAGAGAGACTCATTTGAGTTAACCTGCTTTTCTCTCTTTTCTACCAGATAATCAACAAAAATTCTGTTTAGAATGACATTGTTATTGTTATGAGTGGCTCATTAGCCTATACGCTTAGAATACAAATTGCCTTAGGGTTTGTTCCAGTTAGGCTATGCAGAGAATTATATACCTTTTTAGTGACTACATCTTTTAAAGCAGATAATTTTAACCTCAGGAATCCTTTGAAGTTATATTTAGTTCTATATATAAAGTTTCGGAGTTTATATATTAAACAGTTAATTAGCTCCCGGGTCCTTGACCCCTCCCATCGATATCTCGGCAGGCTTCCGTATATCTGAGGATCGATGATCTTATCTATAATACAATTAAGGTTACTAGTATTAAATATTGTTCATGTGTATGTCATGTTTACCTACTATATATTTTTTTTCCACCCCACCTTTCATGTCCTTCTTTCCCCACTATTCCTACTACCTGACTCCAGATTTACTCCGACCCGATGCAACAGGGATAATCCACAGCCGAAAAAGTTACCCGATTACCAAACACCATGACATCAAACCGTAAGTCGTTCCGCATTGTCTCCAATAATGTCCATGTCTTCAATCACCCATACCTTGCTCACAGACATTGCAACACTTTAAAAGATTTAAATAGGATATCTTATTCTTGCAACAAACACATTTTCAGAAAGAGAAAGTGCTCTCCTTTGAAAAATACTTCTATGACAAGTGGTATCATGCTTATACCCCCATAAAGGGAGTCAGAGGAGTAGCGATTGCCTTAGCCAAAGATATTCCCTTTTTGTTGCAAGAGAGTTTGGTTGACTTGGAAGGTAGATATATATTCATTAAGGGCTTGATTGGAGGCAATGTGGTAACCCTTGGAAACCTATACGCACCCAATACTTGACACCTCAGGAAAGTTATAAACAAAATAAACTTATTTAAAGAAGGTACAGTGCTATTGGGAGGCGACTTAAATGTTGCCCTCGAACCTACTTTAGACACATTGTCCGGGAAAAGCAATATCTCAAAACTAAACTTACTGAATATACAGACTTTACTACAGACTGGGGAACTGATAGATGTATGGAGGTATTTACATCCGAGAGACAAGACGTACACGTATTATTCTCACCCCCACAAAACCTACCACAGACTTGATTATATTTTAATTTTGCGATATATACTACTAAAGACGTCAAATGTAGATATTCTTCCAGCACTTTATTCAGATCATGGCATGGTAACTCTAACTCTTGAATTACAGAAACCCCTCTCCAACTTTAGAACTTGGAGATTGACTGAGACTTTGCTACATTCAACTGAAATTCGAGCTAAAATCCAGACAGCAATATCTGACTATTTTTCTTTTAACGCTACACCTTAAACAGACCCGACAACGGTCTGGGAGGCACACAAAGCTACAATACGTGGCCAATTAATCTCAATAGCCTCTTACCTCAACAAAAAGAGACAGAGTGAATTAGAGACGATTTATAAAGATATTGCTAAATTAGAACTTGAGCACCAGCGGACACATTTACCTGATAAACTTGTCCAGCTAACCAACCTTAGACAACAGCTCAAAGATATATTAAATAGACAAGCTGCCAAATATCACTCTAATGGTACCTTTACACGCCTCTGCAGAAGGTTGGAAACAACCGGGTGTCGGAGACAAATGTATCTTGCACCGTCAAATCAACCCGAGGTAGCGGCGTGTAAACTGGGTTGTTGCCACCCGTAACTTTCGGCACCTGTTTCAGAGCAGTGCTCTAAAACAGGTTGGCTTCAACCCGATGGTAGCGGCGTCTAAATAAGGTACGGTAAGGTTTTTTCGCCACCTAGTTAACTCCCTGGGGCGTGACACAGCCTCCGGGAAACCGCCCCCTTCAGCGATCATTGGTGGAAGCTCCTGCATTACGATTGGTTGTCGCTGCATAGGACGGCATATTTAAGGAGCTGACCAGTCACACTACACATTTGCTATAGCGTCATGTATTAGCCAGCCTTCCTGCGCTGGCTGGCCAATCATGATGCTATTGCATTGTCCAATCATCGTACGAGCGTCTCGTAATCCACAACTCTGGCACGTCTATGTGTTGTCCCTCCTGAACCAGGTCCTCCCATATTACCTTCTGTAGCGGCGTGTAAATGAGGGACGGTGCTCTACAGAAGGTAACTTGTGGCACCCGGCGGTGCCTCCAGGGATAGATTAAACCTTCTGTAGAGCACCTTGTAGCGGCGTGTAAAGGCGGTATCGGGTACCGTTTGCAACCGTTGGTACATGCTCGTGCACGTGAGACACCCGGTTGTTTCTAACCTTCCGTAGCGGCATGTAAAGGTACCTTAACTGATGGTTGATGGTTCATGGAGATAAAGCCTTTAAATTGATGATGTCGCTGATCAAAAAACGCCAGACACATACATTCATCCATAAGATTAAATTGAAAGATGGTCAGTTGACACAAAACTTCGACTTGATAACCACAACTTTCTTATCATTCTATAAGAAACTATATGTCACGCTGGGAGTGGGGAAGACACCCAGCGTAGGATAACGACGGGGGGGGGGAATAAGGAGTCCCTAACGCTAAGGGCACAAGAAGGAGACGGTGACCCCTAGACTTCCTAGAGCTGACCCTGTCTGCCCTAACGTCCCTATACAGTCTCCTCAACTGTCGCCGACCACGAACCTCGTCCCTCTCTGATCCTAGCACTATCTTATCTAAGGATCAGATGGAGAGGTTCACTAGACCCCTCCACTATCAACTAAAGACAAACACCAGGGAAGACAGACATTTGGGAAAAGGAAACACTTATCTGACAGCAGAACTCAGCAACCTTCACAACCTCCGCGTCTGCTGGAGCAAGGATAATGAGAGCACAAGGAACTATCACCTGCACCGAGGAAGGGTAATGAACCTCCTTATAAAAGTGGAAGGAATCTGCTGGGTCCTAGTGACCTACGATATTGGTGGATAAAACCAGACCGAGCACAAGACCTCCACAGCCGTCCCCCCATAACAGCGAGATCCCATCACACCCTCTCTCCATCTACACAGAAGGTAAATGCCCCTGAAAGGGACGGACCATCCTCCACCATTATGGCTGGTGGGCCACACGCTGGGATCGTCTGCGCGTGGCCTCCACCCTGTCATCCGTGCCACCCGTGACAGTACCCCCCCTCCAACGAGTGGCCCCCGGACACTCAGGACCAGGCTTATCCGGATGGGAACGGTGAAAAGCGCGGATCAGCCTCGCGGCGGACACCTCCGACGCCGGCACCCACATCCGCTCCTCAGGACCGTACCCCCTCCAGTGCACTAAATACTGAAGAGAACGGCGCAACATGCGTGAATCAACCACCCTCGAGATCTCGAATTCCAGATTCCCCGCCACACAGATGGGCTCAGGAGGCAAAGGAGACGGGTTAGATGATGGCACATACGGCTTGAGGAGCGACCTGTGAAACACATCGTGAATCTTAAGAGCAGGAGGCAACGCGAGACGAAACGCCACGGGATTGATAACGGCGGTTATCCTATAGGGGCCAATAAACCTGGGCCCCAACTTCCAAGAGGGCACCTTCAACTTCACATTCTTGGTAGACAACCACACGTAGTCATTCACACATAGGTCCGGACCTGGCGCACGCTTCCTGTCAGCCATACGTTTGTACCTGTCACCTAAGAGCTTCAAGCTACGCTGCACACCCCGCCAAACCGAGGAGAGGGACGAGGTAAAACGGTCCTCTTCCGGAACTCCGGAAGGACTCGTACCACTAAAAGTACCAAACTGAGGATGAAACCCATATGCACCGAAAAACGGTGACTTGCCAGTGGACTCCTGAAGGCGATTATTAAGGGCAAATTCGGCCAAGGGCAAATAACTTGCCCAAGTCTCCTGATGGTCAGAGACAAAACACCTCAGGTAAGTCTCCAAATTCTGATTCACACGTTCAGTTTGACCATTAGACTGAGGATGAAAAGCAGAAGAAAAGGACAACGTAATCCCCAAACGTGTACAAAAAGCCTTCCAAAATTTGGAGACGAACTGAGTACCGCGATCAGAAACCACATCAGAGGGAACCCCATGAAGCTTCACGATTTCACTTACAAACACCTGTGCCAGAGTCCGAGCATTAGGAAGTGCGGGCAGTGCCACAAAGCGAACCATCTTACTGAATCTATCTACTACTACCAGTACCACCGTCTTGCCCGCAGACGCCGGAAGATCGGTGATAAAATCCATTGACAAATGTGTCCATGGCCTCTCAGGAATAGACAATGGCACGAGAGACCCAGACGGACGGGTATGCGGAACCTTAGCACGTGCACACACACCACAGGCGGATACGAATTCCGCTACGTCCTTCCTCAACCCCGGCCACCAAAAGCGACGAGACAAGAGATCGAAAGTGGCCCTACCGCCCGGATGCCCCGCCAGTACAGAGTCGTGATGTTCCGACAGCACCCTGAGACGCAAAGAGAACGGCACAAAAAGCCTCCCAGAAGGACAGGAGGCAGGGGCGCCCCCCTGAACCTTCAACACCTCCCCCTCTAGATCAGGGCAAAGAGCAGAAACAACCACCCCCTCCTGCAAGATGGGGACGGGACTCTCATGAGTACTACCACCCGGAAAACTACGCGATAATGCATCCGCCTTCACATTCTGAACCCCCGGACGGTAGGTGACGGTAAAATTAAATCTCGTGAAAAACAAAGACCACCTGGCCTGCCGGGGATTGAGACGCCTGGCGGACTCAAGGTAAGACAAGTTCTTATGGTCGGTAATAACCGTGACGGGATGGACAGCCCCCTCCAGCCAGTGCCACCATTCCTCAAAAGCCAACTTAATAGCCAAGAGCTCCCTATTACCCACATCATAATTCCTCTCGGCCGACGACAACTTCTTGGAGAAGAACGCACAGGGCACCCATCTCCCAGGCGAAGGGCCCTGCGACAACACAGCCCCCACCCCCACCTCAGACGCATCCACCTCCACAACAAAGGGCCGAGAAAGATCGGGCTGACAAAGAACAGGCGCGGAAGCAAAACAACGCTTCAGGGAGGAGAAAGCCTGGCGAGCAGAATCAGACCACTCAGAAAAATCCGTCCCCTTCCTAGTCATGTCCGTTAGAGGCGTCACCAGTACCGAATAATTCTTAATAAATTTACGGTAAAAATTGATAAACCCCAAAAACCGTTGCAATGCCCGTAGATTGTCCGGCCGCTCCCAGTCCAGCACCGCCCGGACCTTTTCCGGATCCATCCGGAAACCCAACGGCGACAAGAGGTACCCCAAAAAACGAACCTCCTGAACGGCGAAAACACATTTCTCGAGTTTAGCATACAGTTTGTTGTCCCGTAAGACCTGCAACACCTGTTTGACATGGGACTGATGCGTCTCCATATCGGGAGAATAGATCAAGATATCGTCCAAGTAAACAACTACAAATCTACCCACCAAATGATGGAAAATATCATTGACAAAATGTTGGAAAACCGCAGGGGCGTTAGTGAGCCCGAACGGCATCACGAGACTTTCAAAATGGCCGTCCGGGGTATTGAATGCAGTTTTCCATTCATCCCCCTCTCTGACCCTAATCAGGTTGTAGGCCCCCCTCAAATCCAACTTGGAGAACCATTTAGCACCCACAACCTGACTAAACAAATCAGGGATCAGAGGGAGGGGGTATGGATCACGGACAGTAATCCGATTCAATTCCCGAAAATCCAAACAAGGACGGAGGCCCCCATCCTTCTTTTTCACAAAAAAGAAACCAGCCGCAACCGGCGACGTGGAGGGCCTAATGTGGCCCGTCTCTAGACTTTCAGAAATGAAATCCTTCATTGCTTGTCTTTCGGGACCAGATATAGTAAACATCCTAGCTTTAGGCAGTTTAGCTCCGGGAACGAGGTTGATAGGGCAATCATATGCCCGATGAGGGGTCAAGTCTCGGCACCCCTTCTCTGAGAACACATCCTCATACTCCGATAGGAATGGGGGCAGAGATTCAGCAGATACCACCGAAAAGGATGTAGCCAAACAATTCTCCGAACAAAAATCACTCCATTCCACAATGTCCCTGGACTGCCAATCCACTACGGGATTATGTTTAATCAACCATGGCAAGCCCAGGACAATGGGAGCGGGGAGACCGTCTAAGACATAGCAAGATAACGTCTCCTGATGTTGGGATCCAACCGTTAACTTAATGTTATGTACGATATGTGTGAGACTACCCTGAGCAAGCGGTGCAGAGTCGATGGCATAGATACGGATGGGGCGAGACAATAAACAGCGGTTAAGCCCATGAGCGTGTACAAAACGAGCATCCACCATGCTGACCCCCGCACCACTGTCCACAAACACAGAAATGCCTTCCGTTTTGCTCTCTAGCGCCACCTCTGCACTCAGGAGAAAATGGGAAGTACAAACGGAGGATACACACACACTCCCGCTCGACTACCCCCACACCCCCCATAGACACATGAGGTCCCGGCACCCCAGTCCGTTTAGGAGCGTAGGGACAGGCCCCGATAAAATGGTCTCCTTTCCCACAGAAAAAACAGACCCCCTTCCCCCTGCCCCGGGAGGCACCGGAGGAGAGCCTCGAGGCCGCCGCTCCTCCAAGTTGCATAGGTTCCTCCCCCCTCGGGAGAAATGACTCGCCCTCCGAGTGACCACCCGGCAACAAGGAACCACCACGAGAAGGGCTCCCAGTTGCAGGAGGTCTACCCCTCCGCTCCTGGAGGCGTCTATCCATGCGAATAGCCAACGACATAGCTGCCTCCAGGGACGGAGGGGTCTCATACACTGCCAGGGCATCCTTCAGTCTTTCCGAAAGACCCTGGCAAAAATGACTCCTGAGAGCCGGATCGTTCCACTTCGTGTCCATAGCCCACCTGCGGAACTCAGAACAATATGATTCCGCTGACCGAGTCCCCTGGTGGAGATGGCGCAATTTGGATTCAGCCAAAGAGACACGGTCAGGGTCATCATATATGAGGCCTAAGGCGTCAAAAAATCCATCCACAGACTGGAGACAAGTAGAGTCCTGTGGCAGAGAGAAAGCCCAGGATTGGGGATCCCCCTGCAGCAATGATATAATAATTCCTACCCGCTGCTGCTCGTCACCAGTAGAATACGGCCTAAGCCTGAAGTATAATTTACAGGCCTCTTTGAACACAGTAAATTTATCTCTGCCTCCTGAAAACCTGTCAGGGAGGGCAACCTTAGGTTCCGGTCTGGCCGGACCCACTGCTTGATTCCCCAAGACACCATTTTGTGATTGTGGTCCCTGTAGAGCCGACCGAAGGTCCGCAACCTCCAAAGACAAGGTCTGCAGCTGCTGGGCCAAAGCAGACACAGGATCCATAAGGAAAAGGAGAAAAAATCGAATCCTCCCCTTCCTTCACTTACAGTTACGGCAGGTGATAATGTCACGCTGGAGTGGGGAAGACACCCAGCGTAGGATAACGACGGGGGGGGGGAATAAGGAGTCCCTAACGCTAAGGGCACAAGAAGGAGACGGTAACCCCTAGACTTCCTAGAGCTGACCCTGTCTGCCCTAACGTCCCTATACAGTCTCCTCAACTGTCGCCGACCACGAACCTCGTCCCTCTCTGATCCTAGCACTATCTTATCTAAGGATCAGATGGAGAGGTTCACTAGACCCCTCCACTATCAACTAAAGACAAACACCAGGGAAGACAGACATTTGGGAAAAGGAAACACTTATCTGACAGCAGAACTCAGCAACCTTCACAACCTCCGCGTCTGCTGGAGCAAGGATAATGAGAGCACAAGGAACTATCACCTGCACCGAGGAAGGGTAATGAACCTCCTTATAAAAGTGGAAGGAATCTGCTGGGTCCTAGTGACCTACGATATTGGTGGATAAAACCAGACCGAGCACAAGACCTCCACAGCCGTCCCCCCATAACAGCGAGATCCCATCACACCCTCTCTCCATCTACACAGAAGGTAAATGCCCCTGAAAGGGACGGACCATCCTCCACCATTATGGCTGGTGGGCCACACGCTGGGATCGTCTGCGCGTGGCCTCCACCCTGTCATCCGTGCCACCCGTGACACTATACCAATTGAATCTCCATGAGCCGGAAGCAAAAAAAATTAAAAGATCAGCAGACCTCACCTCCTTGTCCCTACCACAATGAAATGAAGCCCAATGAACCCAGCTAACTAAGCCATTCGATTTGTCTGAGGTCCAGCCCATCCTGCCTAGAAGCCTTAGTGGTAAATCACACGGACCAGGCGGTTTTACCTCATCATACTATAAAACTTTTATGCAGCGTTTGGGCCTACATTTACTCAACATGTGCAACGCAGTGCTCTCTGGCATTTCTCTCCCCCCTCAGTCTCTGGAGGGACACATCTCACTTATCCATAAGGAAGGCAAAAACTCAACACTCTGTGGAAGCTACTGGCCCATCTCCTTACTGAACGTTGACTTAAAAATGTATCTATTTATATAGTCTAGCTCTGTCAGTGGAGGGCCTATCATCTTGCTGACTCCCATCATCATCCCTTGGAGTTGAGACAAGGAGCGGTGGTCACATCTGGCCGCATACCACAGGTGGCGTCACAGTGACAAACTTTTATTTCATTTTTTTCCTTTTTCATTTTTCCCCTTTTCAATTGCAGTCCCTCCGGGGCCATGGAACCGGTCCACAGCCACTACCGTGACATTCCCCCTGTGACCACACAGTAGGTACCCGTCCCGAGTAACCCACAGCCCTGAGGGCGACGCAGTTGTGTCCATTGCATCCTGCAAAACACTGGACATAACCTGACAGCTGAAAATCGTGTTGTGAAGCCGTCCTAAGACATGTTTATTTATCTAAGGGTTATTCAGTTTGGAAAAGCAAGGCTAAAAGATGATTTTATTACAACGTAAATATATGATGGGTCAGTACAGAGACCTATCTAATGATCTCTTAACACCTAGGCCTGTGGTAAAGACAAGGGGACATCCTCTACATCCTGATGAAAGAAGATTTAATCACAGATACAGAATCTTTATAGTAAAAGCTGTGAGACTATGGACTTCTCTGCCACATGATGATGTAATATTAATCCATTACTAAAATTTAAGAAAAGACTGGATACATTTCTTAAAAAATATATTACCAGTTATGTGTACTAGATTCTGTGATTGTGCGTTGATGCAAGGATCAAGTCTGATTGACGTATGTGGAGTTGGGAAGAAATTTTTCCCTTAATATAGATGTTAGTGTCTGCTTCATGGGGTTTTTATCTTCCTCTGGATCAGTATTTTAGGCTATAGCTTTTACTTGATTAACTTCAAGTCTACCTTAAACCTTAAAAACAGTGAAACCAATATCATTATTAAAGACTGCTTGAGAGAACTTCTTGAGGTAAAAAACACAAGGCTATAGGTACGCAATTTTCTTGCAGAATTCCAGTAGCAGAAGAACATGCCTCAATACAGATTGATGAAAGAAGCCTTAGCAAATGCTGTCTTGAGAACAGAAATAGCATGTTCTGCTTTGACTGAACTAGAAGAAAAATCTGTTCTCTTCTTATTCATATCAGTTAATGATTTTGCTGTAGCCGAAATTTTTTAATGAACTTCTGATAATAATTAGCAAAATCCAAAAATCTCTGCAACACTTTCAGATTACTCGGTTGAACACAACCAAGGACAGCCTACACCTTAACTAGGTCCGTCTGAAATCCCGATGACGGAATAAAACTTCCTATGAACTAAACCTGCTGTACTTCAAATTAAATGTTTCTATTTTATTATTATTATTTATTATTATAGCACCATTTAGTTTAGCAAATAATAGGTAATTACTTTGAATCCGGTGATACTGTATGACATGCTCATGATGCTTCTCCTGAGAGCTTGAGTAAATCAAGTTATCCTTCAGGTAAATTTCTACAAATCTACCTATCAGAGGACAAAAATGTAATTGATAACATTTTAAAATTCTGCCGGAGCATTGGTTAGCCTACAAGGCGTTGCCAAATTTTCAAAACGACCATCAGCTGTATTAACTGCTCTCTTTCATTCATCACCCTGACAAATGGAAGCAAGGTGATGTGTTCCTCTTAAACCAAGTTTGGAAAACCATTTAGCTTCAAACAATTTGTTTTAAAAGTCAGGTATGAGAGGCAAAGTGTAAGGATTGCAAACCATGATTTTATTCATCTCTCTTAGGCTGTGTTCACATTTGCGGACCCCTCCGCAGCGTTCTGCGGAGGGGTCCGCAATGTGACCGCAGCGGCCGCGAGCACCTATCTTTATAATGGGAGCGCACGGTGCTGCACTTGACCGCGCATGACCGTGCGCACCCATTCACTCCCATATGTGATCTGTGCACAGGCGGATGCCTGCGCACAAATCACACA
This sequence comes from Allobates femoralis, assembly GCA_033576535.1. NCBI lineage: Eukaryota > Metazoa > Chordata > Amphibia > Anura > Aromobatidae > Allobates > Allobates femoralis. The sequence continues at coordinate 164,976,242 of JARQOC010000001.1, read as the reverse complement.
GTCTCGTCCGCACCAGGGACGCAACATGTTGCGTCCCTGGTGCGGGCGGAGTGTGCGATTTGTGCGCAGGTATCCGCCTGCGCACAGATCACATATGGGAGTGAATGGGTGTGCACGGTAATGCGTGGTCAAGCGCAGCACCGTGCGCTCCCATTATAAAGATAGGAGCTCGCAGCCGCTGCGGTCACATTGCGGACCCATGCGCAGAACAGGGTCCGCAAAAGTGATGGCACCCTTAAATCCAAACATGAACGCAATGCTCCAACTTTTTTCTTAAGAAAAAAGAACCAGTCAGTGACAGGAGAAGGTGGATGGCCATATATGACCCCTAGCCAGAGTGTTTAAAATATAATCTTTGAAAGCTTCCCTTTTAGACAGAGAAAGGTAAAAAAAAAAAACAGTTTAAAAAAATCACAGAAATCCTGAATAGATTCAGGAAAATGGGCCCTCATGGACAGAGAAAAATAACCTCCTCTCAACTTAGTTGAGAAGAGAGGAAAGGTGTTGGGAAGTAAAAGAAAAACACAAATATAAGCAAAGAAAATATGCCTCTTCGTGAGGTATATTTATCATTTTGTCTGCATATTGTTCAAGGACTCCAACCTGAAGCTGCGACTCCCAGTAAACATCGAAGAAATCATCGCAAATGACACCCTTAATCAATTAATCATTGATTAAGGGCATTTGCCATAAATGCACTGAGAAATAATCTCCACCTTCACGGACTTTTAAACTTTATATTTGTTATGCAATAAACTTTTGAATTTCATCTGGGGAACCAAAATTGTGCTTTCCTGGAAAATCTCTTTGCTGAAGGGTTGAAACTCCTTAGCAGTAATCTACTTAGAAGTATAGTCAGCAAAGGAAGTGTAGTGAATGGAGAATATGTATTCCAACCCAGACTTTGATAGGGTACAACAAATTGGGACAAAGGAAAATACCTAAAAAGGATCAAGCCCAGAAAGGAAAAGTAAAGGCAATGAGAACCATTAGCATTCATACTTTGAATAAATAGGCCATAGCTCAGCAGACGGGAACTGAAAAGAGACAACGAGGTCACCAGAGAAAATGCCCAAATTGAGCCATGATGCTACCAATATTTTTGTACTTTCGTTCACTTTCATTCAACTTTAGTTTTTTCCCTTTGTCTTTGTCTTCTTCTTAGGATTATTATTAATTACCATTACCAGGCAACAAGTTCCCTGTTTAAATTCTCCTGTTTTGAATTATAAATGCAATTGGCTGCAACCTCTGGGAAGAAATAAATTAGGTGGAACTTGTACAATGTTATTGTGGAAACTCAATTACTTGCAGCATTTGTTAGTGGCTGGTGTTTTATTACTAAGGTCTGGCTTTTCTACATTTAGCCTCATCTGATTTCTTTCCTTTAAAGCACAGTAAATGCATGTGAAGGGTCCTCTTCAGATTTTGTGAATATGGAGTTGCTTGTTTACAATAAGAGAGGTGAAGGGAAGAAATTTTAAGTATGTCTGGTCCACTGGTAATTACACAGAACAAAGGCAGGATACAGAATATTTTTTGGCTCTTGAATAGAGGACAAAGACCTGGGTAAGTCAGAATATGAATAGTAGGAACATAATAATCAAATCGAATGAATGCTTATTTGCTTTTGGCTTTGGTAAGAAACTATTATCATCTTAGGGGGTAATAATAATGAGCAATAATTTCATGACAACTGACCAGGTTCTTTTGAATTGTATATTTTGACCAGCGTTACTTGAAAATGCTTTTTGTGTAGAGGCTAAGCTTTGCTTTGCACCACTGCTTGTCTTAGTACTTGGCAAACTGATAAAAGAATATGGCTTAAAAACACTTCAACAAATGTAGTTTTAGCTGGGTAAATAGTATTTGACTATATAGAAAAGAATGATGCTCAGCTCTGTGGGTTAGAGGAACACCTTATGAGTGGTTAGTGGTAACTTACCTCTTGCTCTTTCTAATCTTTGTATTATTGTATTAATTAGTGAAGGCATCTAAATAAAAGTTTAGGGAATCTGTCTGCAGGTTTTACTATGTTCTGGGGCAGAATGAGGTAGGACTTGAGACACTGATCTAATAGATGTGTCACTTATTATGCTTTACACTATTGTTTCTGTACAATAAGTGTTTTATCAGCAGGAGAATAACATTACCCAGACTAGGTTGCATTAAGGTACCTTTACACACCACCACTGAGGTGTAGAAACTGCCTGGCAATCGGGATTTTTGTCACGGTTGCCTTGAAATTGCTACGAAGTTGCAGCGTTTAATTTGGGAAAGTGATCGGGTTTTTCGCAGTTGAGCCGTGTTCTAAATTCCGAGGCAACCCAAAGGGTGAATTGCCCTGGTAGTGGCGTGTAAACAGGCGATAGGGATGGAATCTGCGTCGCCTAGTGATTTCCCCGGGGCGTGCCGCAGTGTGTTTGTTACCACGCCCCATCAACGATGATTGGTGGGGGCTACTGTGAAACCATTGGCTGTCCCTTCACATGGCGCCATATTTGAAGAGCTGACCATTCACACTACACAATTGCAATATCGGCATGTATTAGCCAGCCTTCCTGTGCAGGCTGGCCAATCATGACACTATTGCATTGTCCAATCAGCGTGTTAGCGTCACGGAATATACGAGTCTGTCACGCCTATGTTTTAGCGCCGCAGAACATGTACACCCACATTCCCCTACTGATTGCGGCATGTGAAGCGGATGTTTCCTGCAGGATCTGTTGGAACTTCTGGGGAACCATGTTCCCTTAGGTTGAGGGCGCAATTGCGGCGTGTACATGCGGAATCGGCGATCGTTATCAACCTTTAAAAAAGTGCACGCGCACGTACGGTTGATACCGATTGCCAATAATAGTTGTGGCGTGTAAAGGTACCTTTAGACCTGATCACCCACAATCAGACCCACAACACTGATAAGTAACTCACTGTCAATTTATAATGTTGTTTGGAAAGGGTTAGCTTTCTGACTAATGCTACATCTAAAAATGTTCTCAACCTCCGAAGATAAATAAAGGTCAGAGCTTGTTTGGGCTTTTGCAGCACTGACGTTTAAGTATGGCCAGTTGTCATTCAGTAATTGGGACCCCCATATACCTCCAGGTGCTGGGGTTCTGGTACAGAGCGCTAGCAGGAACCCCTGACCTCATCTGGATCTAATTGGTTTAGGTCCTGATGAAGTCAGTGCCATTCTAGCCAATGGCAAGAATCGCTTGGAAAGTTTGTTGCAGTTACAAACTATCCCTGGTGATTTGCCTGGTATAAAATACTGTTTCTCCCCATATCTCCTGTCTGTGATGGATTAGAGGAGAAACAGTGTTACAAGAGCTGCTGACAACCATTTTGTCAGTGATAGCTCTAATACTGTGATAATTCTGATAATGTGAAGACACAGCTGAATGAATCCCCCCTTTTCCCAATTACTTTCAATTTATTATTCAGCACATAAGGTGGGATAGGCTAGGTGTAGTACGGTGTAAGTTGATTAGGTAAGTTAGATTATTATTCAACATTAATTCATTAAAATAAAATAATTTAGTAATCTAATATATAAAGCTGAATGTGTGTGTGTATGTATGTATGTGTGTATATCCGGGATTGGCATCTACACCGTCGCAACTACAGCCACAAAATTTTGCACAGTCCCACGTCTGGACCCCGCGTCATAGGCTATGTTGTGAGGCGAAATTTTAACCCTGCGCGTTCCAGTTCACCAAACAATTTTGCCCCTATCTACATAATGGGGAAAAAGTGACAGTTACCAGTTGACAGTTGTGAATGAGAGGGGCTTAATGACAGCACCAATGACTAACCGCATATACCAGCATATAGTCACTAAGGTAGGGCCCCAACATGTCTTATTCACCACGCACGGGGACATGTATACACACCACACGCACACAAAGAGTAACAGCAAGTGTATAGCCGCTAAGGTGCAGCCCCAACATTGGATACTCACCACGCACCTGAAGAAACACACACACCACAAAGAGACACACACAACACAGAGACACACACACCCCCAAGGGGACACACACCCTATAGAGACACATGCACTCACCCCACAGGGACACACACACACACCACAAAGAGACACACACAACACCACACAGACCCCCCCACAGGGACACACACACATAGACACCCTATAAGGACACATGCACTCACCCCACAGGGACACACACACACGCACCATAAAGAGACACACACACACCACACAGATTCCCCCACAGGGACACACACACATATACACCCTATAGGGACACATACACTCACCCCACAGGGAAACACACACACCACAAAGAGACACATACAACACAGAGACACACACACCCCACACAGACAACCCCCCCACAGGGACACACTCACATACACACACACCCTATAGGGACACATGCACTCACCCCACAGGGACACACACACACACCACAAAGAGACACACACAACACAGATACACACACACACCACACAGACCCCCCCCCACAGGGACACACACACATACACACCCTATAGGGATAAATGCACTCACCCCACAGGGACACACACACACACCACAAAGAGACACACACAACCGAGACACACACCACACAGACCCCCCACAGGGACACACACATACACACCCTATAGGGACACATGCACTCACCCCACAGGGACACACACACACGCACCACAAATAGACACACACAACAGAGACACACACCACACAAACCCCCCCACAGGGACACACACATACACACACTCCAGGGACACACACACCACACAGACAGACACAGATGTGCACAAATCACCTCACACAAGTCGCCTCATACGTGTGCTATCTTTTATTTCCAAACATAAACATCTGATTAAAAACAGCCAATGTGCAACATATGTGCCAAATAGGGAATTAAGGCAGATGTCAGTCACATGAGCTGTCTATTATGTGTATGTGTGAGGTAACATATACTGCCCGGCCAGGGGGAGGGTTTACTGTTGGCTGGAGATTTATTAGGCTGCCTATAGCAATCAATCACAGCTCAGCTTCTATTTTCCTACAGGTCATTAATAGGACATATTCAAATTCTATTTTGCTATAGCTAACATCAGTTATTTATTAACCCGGGCGTAGCCGGGTACTACAGCTAGTAAATATATAAAATATAAAGATAAATTGATTGTAACATTATAGAGTTAAAAAAAAGTTTACCTATATTTGTTTTATAGATATTATCCAACAGTCCAGCACTGAGTTCACCTGCAGTTGCAGCTGGCCATTCACACAGAAGGTATGGTGTGAATCACCAGAAGTGACTGCGCCATGACACATACTCCAACAGTCTGGCAATGAGTTCATCTTAAGTCACTCTGGAAGCTCCCATGGTGCTGTCAGTGTGTTCAGGAGGCCATGGTGAGCAGTCACATCTTGTAATGTAACCGCTGGCCATGGCCTCTGGATGTAGCACAGCTGAGATCTTCGCGAGACATTGTGTATTGATTGCATAGGACCTGCAAGGGTGTTTTGGGGGTTAATATATTGATGAAAGAGGGTATGTTTTTATTTTTATTTAAAGTAAAGGATTTTTGTGAGTGTTATTTTCTTGTTACTTAAAGGGTTGGTAACGGGGGATTCTCATAAACACCTTTTGATTACCAACCCTGGGCTTTATGACAGATATGACTTTTTGAGAAATCACCACTATCTGTAACCCCTCATAGCCATCACTCCAGGGCAATCAAGATGAGCCGGGTAAGCACCACCGTTATCACATCTAATGGATACAATATTTGTAGGGCAGCTATGGAGTGGTAATTTGAGGCTGGAAGTGCCCCATAACCATGGCCCTTCCCAGTCTTTGAATACTCATCCACAGATGTCCGCTTTATCTGCATTGGTTAGCAATAAAACAGGGGGAAGCAAGACTGCTTTTTAGATAACTTATTTAAATAATTAAGAAAAGAGGCATGAGGGAGCCTCTATTTGTATTAACAAGCTCAGATAAAGTGCACAGCTGGGTCTGCAGCTCGCAGCTGTCTGCATTACCTGCACTGATCATCACAATAGCTGAAGGACTGCACGTCTTTTCTTTTTCTTTCATTGAGCCTGTCAATCACAGCAGACAACTGTGTGTGATAAATACATGCAGGGATATTCTGCGTGCTGTGTCCATTCAGTTTTAGCACTTTAACATCAATTTCTGCCTTTTTACAGCCCTTCCAAAACCTCCTTGCTGGGGTCAACAGAAAATAACTTACATTTCCCATTGACTTGCTTTACAGTAGGTTTGTTATTTATAACGAATATATGATTATCAAAAAGTATTCAGAGCGGATGATCAGAACCTGAACATTTTAATATTCGATCAACACAAGTAATAATGTTTTCTCATGTTGGACAGTTGATAACCAATGCATTTTTTTACATAGTGAAATGTTCAGGGTAAGCTTTTTCATTCTTGAAATCACCAGTGGTCTAAAATCACATTTCACCAACATGATGTTTTCACATGTATTAGTGCCAAATCAAAAGATTAAATCAGTGTTTCTCAACTCTGGTCCTCAGGCCCCCCCAGCACGTCGTGTTTTCAGGATTTCCTTAGTATTGCACAGGGGTTTGAATTATCCGCAGTGCAGGTGATTAAACTATCATCTGTGCAATACTAAGGAAATCCTGAAAACTTTTCTGTTGGTGGGTCCTGAGGACTGGAGTTGAGAAACACTGGATTAAATGAAACCTGCCAGCAGGATTTCATCAGCAGTCCAGGAACACCTCTACATAGTGAATATCATTCCTTCATTACTGAGAAATCAGCATTTGCATTGAT
>JARQOC010000001.1:164942413-164961158 GCA_033576535.1 Allobates femoralis | reverse complement strand
ACCGTGCAGTATTGAAGAGGGACGTAAGGAGGTGGGGTGCTTTGATGCTAAAGTATTTGAGTACCTAAGGCCAGAAGGAAGCCACTTCAAGGAATGCCATTCACTGTCTCCAGAGCTGGAGGCTGATGATGATGAGACAAAGTTGCCATGAGGTCAGCCTACAATGTCCACTGGAAGGAGGATGAGGTGGATGATGAGTTAGTCAATGATGAGTCTACTGATCTGACCTGGATGATTATATACAAACGTTTAAGGAAAAAAAGCGCAGATAGGGTCTTATCAAAAATAAAACCTTGTGGTACTAAAGTAGGTTTGCGCACCTGTAAAGGTAGTGTAGTACACAACCAGCTTATACGCATTATGGCTGCCGCAGGGTCTACACATGCACGGATAACCATAGTAGACAAGGATGATATGGACCTGTGTTCACACGGACCCGCGCTGCTCAAAAGAGGAGATAGTCAAGAGGTGGTTGGGCACAAGTGGCTTTTTTATTGCATCAGACGTGTTTCGGAGTCAGAACCGACTCCTTCAGGAAGCCAATAGTTAAACTTGTCCAGGTGTCTTTTGTTAAGTGGATCTTCAAGGATACGGCATTGGTGACAGCACGGTTCAGATTGTTTAACTCATGTCTGTGTAACGCAGGTAAGGCACACCAGCAAAATAGTGGCAGCTGAGAACACTGTATCGTAGGGCAGCCACAGCAAAGCGATTACGGAAAGACTGTGTTCCCACAAGCATAAACGACAACAACTCCACAGTTAGCAATTTAGCAATGTGCGAGTTTAGTATTTGTGCCTTTGGGTGCGTAGCTGTGTATTTACACTTTCTATCCAAGCTCTCAGGCACAGACAACTGAACGCTTCAATGGGACAAGGAAGTGGATGTGGTTGATGTTTGTTATGTGTGAGCAAGCGCAGCTTATGGCCTGGAGGTATGAGCGCCTGCTTCCTGAACTGCAGATTCTGAAGGACAGAGCCCAGGTGACATGGCAGTGGTTTGGTGCCTGTGTTGGTGTTACATATCCATCTTCCTCTGTGTTGCTGCCATGGCTATGCGTACCAATGGTCTAGGTCAGGGTTTCCATCTCATCATATGCTACTTCCTGCCTCCCCTCCTCCTTCTGCTCCACATCCTCTGCTGAATTACCCTTCCCATCACTGCCAAGCTGCAACTTGTGCAGCAGCGCATTGGCAATGTTCATGCTCTGCTGCAGTTGATCTGTTTAGGTCAGAAACCACACACTGCAGCAGAGCTGTGGCAAGCTTTAAAACAAAAGAGTGATCAGTGGCTCTCCCAGCTGCACCTCCAAACCTGGTTTGGTTGTCTGCGATAATGGGGGTAACCTGGTGGTGACTTTAAATGTCAGCAAGCTGGTATACGTGCCATGCATTGGCTCACGTGCTAAACCTAGTTGTTTAGAAATTTCTGAATACTTACCTGGACTTTCCATACCTGCTTAAGAAGGTGCGCCATATTAGTGCCCATTTCCTCCATTCCTCTACTGCTTTTGCTGCTCTTACAGTGCTGCAAAAGCGCTTGAATTTGCTAAGTCACCCACTCATTTGGAACCTGCCCACGCGGTGGAACTCTACCTATATGGTAAGGATTAGTGAGCTGCAGAGGGCAGTAGCTGAATAACAGCTTCAACATATCCATCAGATTCAGAGTCAGCCACCACACATAACAACTGTCGAGTGGTGTGGATTGCTGGCATTTGTGGGGTTCTTGAGAACTTTGACTCCTGCACCAACCTTGTGAGCAGTGATCAGGCTATTATCAGCATAACAATCCCACTGCTGTGTCTCTTGAAACAATCACTGCATAATCTCAAAGAGGAAGCTTTGAGTGGCCAGCATGTTGGTATGGAGCCAGATTTCTCAATGGGTGATAATACCCAGCCCAGCCAATATTTTGAGGCTACATTGCGTGATGCGGAGGAAGATGAGGAGGATCAGGAGGGAGAGGTCTTGTTTTTCTATGCTACCGAGGGGACTCCTAATGCTATCTGTGCCTGTAACAATGTCAAGGAGGGAGAAGTTGCAGAACATGGTCAAGGAGTACTTAAAGGGGTTTTCCTATGAACAGAGTTTATTTAAAAGTTCATTTTAATCAATAGATCTTGGAATAATAATAATTTCCACAATTGGATGTGTTTAAAAATATGTTCCTGTGTTGAGATAATCTTATAAATGTGCTCTACAGTTTCAATTTTGTTTCAGACCGTGCACAGAGCATTGGTTTGATCCTAAACAGGGAAGGACGAAATAGAGTATACAGACATTACAGCATGGGATCACATATAATTCTTTCTTTGAGGTAAAACATTTTTTACAAACAGCCAGGGAAATGTTTTACCTCATACAAAGAATCATCTGTGATCCCGTGTTGTAATGTCTGTATATTCTCTTTCCTTCCTACCCTGACCAAGAGATGTGGTATGATCAGACCGTGTTCTGTGCACAGTCAGAAATAAAAATGAAACTGTACGTAGTAGAAGCACATTTATAAGAATATCTCAGCACAGGAACATTGTTTTAAACACATCCAATTGTGGAAATTATTATTTGAATTTAGGGCGGCAGAATTACATAGCAGTGCAGGAGGTGGAGCAGGAAGAGGAGGAGGAGGGTCAAGCCCAAAGCTATAATGGGCACATTGTAAACTGCTATGGAATATGTATTCCATGATCTGAGTGTCAATGAGGGTGGGACCATCCAAATGTGTAAGTAAGAGCAGTTCCTCCAAATGTCTGTTACAGGGCCCCCTCTAGGTTTCCTGCTACTGCATGCCCTCTGAACATTTGAATGTAGGGCTGCAGAATCACATGGTGGTGGAGGGGGTGGAGGAGAAGGAGGGTCAAGATCATCGCTACAATGAGCCAGAGCCTCGAGCCAGCTCCCACGGGTCTTTGGTGGGCGACTCCCCTTTAGGTCCCCCTGACCCTAGTTCAATGTGTTTTTTCAGGGTATACACCAGGTCTTTTGCCCACAGCTTCCTGCAGAAGCTCGGGCCTCCGGTTTAACGGCTCGCATTGAATTCCCCACCGTGTCCAGAGCCGGTCTTTTGTCTGGAACCAGACCCTTCTGGTCGGTAGTAACGGTTCCAGATTTGGGCGCACCGTAGCTCCTGGTGCCCCTAGGGTCTCCTTCCTGTCACGACGACTTTCCCCTGCGTCGTCCTCCACTCGACTCTCCCTCTCTCTCTCCTCACTGTTTGTCTAACTGTCATCCCACCCATACACATTTTCTACCCACCTGACTCCCCCCACAGGACTGGATCTTCCCTGCAGCGGGTTCACCCACGGCCCTCTACTCTAGGGTGTGTATGCATGGGTGTCATGAGAGTCCCTTGTTTACTATCCCAGATTCCTTAGTCACAGGAATACCACACACTCTTATTTGGGTGCAGACCCCTCCATGGTGTCCCGACCAGTGGAGCGACCACATTGGTACCTCCACTGCCTGCGACTGGCAATGGATGCAAGCCCCATGGGCAGTTTTCTCACTATCTGTGCCTCTGGGACTCCCTCTTCCTCCTGGAGCACCTGATTCTCTCCTTCTGCTCCTCAGTCAGGCCTTAGGATGAGCTCCCACTGGCTCCAGTCCTCTTGACACCTCTCAAGTTCTTACTCCTCTTCTGATAGGCTTCCTTCCACTAGCTTCCCTCCAACTCGACTGACTTCTAGATCTTTCCTTGTGTATTTATGCCCTCTGTCACGTGTCCCACATCATCTACATGTGTTATTCCTAACTTCACTCCTTCCCAGGTGCTCTCCTTACTAATTCCTCTCCACCCATCCCCACTTCCCTGGTTCCTCCTTCCAGACAGGATCAGGGACTGTGCTCTCCCGTAGAAGCAATCTCGCCCTAACCCTGACCTGGAGCAAGTGTAGTGCGTGGCCTGGGTGTCCGATACCAGTCGTGCCCCCCCTTACCCGAGAGTGCGGTACTACATCTCAAAGGGTGCAGTACTGCTGTGGCAACTGGATCCGCAGGGTTGCCACACTTCCCTCTCCTTAAACTCAACACGTCTTTGGGCTAAGTAAAACAGAAACAAGTGGCATCAAGACATGCACATTTTTTAAATGCTTATTAACAAATAACAATAAAATTTTCATCCCTTAACGGGAGGCATGTATTCTTCAATGTTAAACTCTATAAAAGTACAAAAGGCATAATAACTTTTACATTGCATACAGAGGTCAGTGCGATCCCTATCTGGATATCCATCACACTGTCCTAGGTGTAAAGTAGGCGAGTGTTCCTCACCGGGTGTCTCTTTTGTCTTCGGGGGTACCCACCACCAATAAACCCCCAACTTAGGTCCTGGGCGTGGCGAAAGGGCTAGATGGACCAACTTTTCGGTCACGCCAGACGGGTTTTTCTTCTTGGTCTCAGCGTCAATCGGCTTTAAAATGAACAGGCAGCACACGCGGTGCTAACTATTTACACAAGGGTTCGAGCTACACATAGTCCATAGCCACACAGTCCTTGGTTTACATACTTAACACATAATACATCCTATTCTACACTAAGTCACACATCCATCCTCAAGTATACTTTAACTTTTACTTAGCAAATTCTAAACACACATTCTTTGTTACAGGCACAAACTAACTAGGACAAATCTAAATATACCCCTAACCAGGTCATCAATACTCAACTATTTACATAGCTGCTCTAACAGTACTACCGCATGTTGGATTGCGGCTTCTTCCGCAGCCAGGGTAGCATTCTTTGCCTGCACTGTTCTCAGTCATCCAGAGTTCCTGGATACTGCTCAGGCTAGCCACACTGCCTGGTCTCTTGCTGTGGACGTCGACGTGTCAGAGGTTAGTCTGGTAGCCACTTTCCCTAATGCTAACCACCACAACTACGGATCCTTTCAGCACAGTCTGTGCGCTGCATCACTTGTTTGGGGGCTTGGCTCCTTCACGGGGCGCGGACCATAGCTGTGTCTGTTGGAGCTGTACAGCTGCGGCTGCCGGCTGCCACACCTAGAGTTCTGCTGGACAAGCAGGTGGCACATCCCTCAAGAGATATAAATTGAGGGCTACCACCCCTGGTCCCCCAAGTGACAGGTGAGGGCAATATTATTGGCTGGGATGACCCTCAGGCAGGTGGGATTCGATGTCCCGCCGGTTCACAAAGAGATTCTCTTTTACTCCCCAGCTCTCTGAAAATCCCCAGCCCTTATCCAGATGAAATCGGACCACGGTGGCTGTACAATTCAGCCCCCTTTCTGCTGCCTTGGATCGTCGGACCCACTGCTTAGTCTGCAGGTTCCACTCCTCCATGGCTAGCTACTTTACCCGCCATTCCTTCTCCTGGGCCTCCCATTGAGCCTCCTGCAGGCAGCAGTAGGCTGCCTCGTTCAAAGTCTCCACCATGGACTCTCATACCTGGTGTCTCCTGGGAAACTCATTAATGAATGCCCCTGGTCGACCCATTTAATGACCTCCCGCTCCACATAGATCCCCTCGAGGGCCAGATCAGGTGCAAGTGGGGCTGCCAGCCTGTGTGGGTCTACAGATGGTCCCACGGTAGATCTCTGCAATCCCAGCTGGGTGCAAGCGGGGTCGGGGCGTCTAGGGTCCTACAAGGGTGTCGTTCAGCAACCGGGGGAGTGTCATCACCTGTGTCTTCCTTGTTGCTGATCTCGTCTTCATCCTTCGGGGCTGGCGACGGTGGTCTCGACGACGTACACCTCTGGGTCATTTTGGTCAGCAAGGTCTCCTTTCTCCACCGCCTCCTCCTGGGCCCTTCTTAGCTGCTGACCCAGGCTCTCTACCTCACTCTGCAGGAACCCCAGATCCAGGAGCAACAGCTTCCCAAGGCCTTCCTCCATCTCTCTTGTGAAGTCCTCATCCTCCACGATGACGTCCAGGTACTTCGCTGCCATCTTGCTCCTGCGTCTACGACACTCCCGGTCTCCTGCTCCCTTCTCTCGGCAGGTCTCTCCTTGGGCATTGTCGGCCACACCTAGGGGTGGGTCTCTTTGGCCGACTGGCATGACCTGCACAAAAGTTCCTTGGGTGGGTGGGTATGACTTTTTGTGCCTCTCTGCAATCTGTCCCATGAAAGGAGGCTGAACTACTTCTTCCCTGATAGTCATGGTGCTTGTTCTTTCAGCTGGGCACAGTTCAAAGTGCTTAAGCACAGTCATTAAGGTGCATAAGGCCCGTTTTACCGGGCAGGTGGATCCTGTTCGTGACACCAAGTTGACACACCCCTGCAGGGCCTTAAGATACTCAGAACCTGGCTTTTGAGGCTTCCTAGGAGTCACGAGGGTTGAGACCCGGCTCCGTGACCCTAACAGTGTTATTAAAAGTTCGGGGAGGGTAGCTCTCTTCTCTGGGAAGGTCATGAGGAAAGGGAGCTTCATCGGGGAGAAGATGACTGGACCTGGTGGTAACTGTTTTTACGTGACACCACCCGCAAGTTGTGGGTATAGATGGGTGCTGCTGCACGACAATTCCTCTGGGGCTGATGGTAATGATGCAGCAGTTTTGTAAAGCCCTGGGTAGGGCTGAATCCAGGGCAGCAGATGTTACTGAGTGAGTTGGTAGCTATGTTCCAGCGCAAGGCTTGTGATGTGTTAAGAAAGTCACAGACACAGCGGGTTGCAGTCTTTAGATGTTTACTCACAATCACTTTGCAACAGCCCACTGAGTGCTGAGTTCTCGGAGGCAGGGATCCAGCTACTCCCAGGTAGTGTGATGACACTCAACCGGTACCCCTTCTCTTTGTCCTTTCTCGGTTGTCAAACACTGCACTTGCTTCACCCTCCTGCCTTGCGCCTCATGCACCGCGGTCACTTCTGAGGTTACTTGAAGTCTGTCCCTATATGGCCATCTTTTCAGCAAATGTGAGCGGTATCAGCTGCGGCACCTTGGAAATAACATAGCCTCCAGGTTGCTAGCTGAGCCTTGTCTTCTCCACTAGTCTTGTGGTCCTGGTGCCCCTGTTCTATGGCCTGGTCCATCCACTGCCTGCGACTGGCAATGGATGCGAGCCTCAAGGGTGGATTGCTCACTACCTGTGCCTCTGGGACCCCCCTCTTCCTCCTAGAGTACCCTGGTTCTCTCCTTCTGCTCCTCAGTCAGGTCTTAGGATGAGCTACCACTGGCTCCAGTCCTCTTGACACTTCTCTCAAATTCTTACTCCTCTTCTGACAGCCTTCCTTCCACTAGTTTCCCTCCAACTTGACTGACTTCTAGATCTTTCACTGTATATATGGAAAGGAAAGAAGTCCGGCTTTCAGGATCGCGCTGTTCCAGTTCACAAGGAGTTAATCCAAGGACCAAGCAGTAATCATAACTTTCTTTATTCTATAAAACTCTACGCGTTTCGTGTACACGCTGTACACTTCCTCAGGAGCAAAGTTACCTTGGTAACTTTGCTCCTGAGGAAGTGTACAGCGTGTACAAGAAACGCGTAGAGTTTTATAGAATAAAGAAAGTTATGATTACTGCTTGGTCCTTGGATTAACTCCTTGTGAACTGGAACAGCGCGATCCTGAAAGCCGGACTTCTTTCCTTTCCATATATGCAATTCTAGTGACCGGCTGATTGCTGCAGTTCATCGGATCCTACCCATTTGTGCTTATGGTTTTTGTGTTCCACACAACTGTACCAGGTGAGTGGATCCATATCTGTGAAACGATGTTACCATTGGATAAGACCCTATTGTGCGCTTCTGTCTCCCCCTTTTTATAGATCTTTCACTGTGTTATTTATGCCCTCTTTCACATGTCCCACATCATCTACGTGTGTTCTTCCTGACTTCTCTCCTTCCCATATGCTCCCCTTACTACTTCCTCTCCACCCATCCCCACTACCCTGGTTCCTCCTTCCAGACAGGATCAGGGACTGTGCTCTCCCGTAGGAGGAATCTCACCCTAACCCTGACCTGGACCTAGTGTAGAGCATGGCCTTGGTGTCCCGATACTGGTGTGTGCTACCCCCCCTTACCCGAGAGTGGGGTACTACACCTCAACAGGGGTGCAGTACTGCTGTGGTGACAGGATCCAAAGGGGCACCACACACCCATGCAACACCATGGTACTATTTGTACTCTGGATCAATTGTTGTTACTTTTCCTGGTGTCTGCCACTAATATGAAATGTTTGGCAGCTTTTGGGCCCCTTTGAAGTATTTTTCTATGCATTTGATGTTGCTTACTATTGATGTCAATGCCGTTCGGGGGGTTGTTCGACTAAAAGTTTGTTGAACAATTCTTTGAATATCCCAGTTTTCAGGGAATCGAACTGAACACTCAAATGTTCACTCATCTCTAGTCCTTATGCCATGAATAAAAATACTTTGTTTTTCCTCTCCTGGGGTCATGAATGCAAAATTGAAACCTTTATGAGCTGCAGCCCTCACTATGTAGTATCTTAAATGATGTGTCTTTCTTGAAATGTGTACATATTGGTTGCACTCAAAGGGAGGTAAAAAATAGGATTTTGGAACAATTGAATCATATTAATAATGGCAACACCACATATTCAGGAGCCGTAAAACATTTTGCCACCAAATTTCACAATAATATCAAAAGTTTCCAATATTGTGCATTAGAATTTTTTCTCTGCCATTTGGAGGAGTCAATTGGCAAAAACTCTTAACTTTAAGAGAGGCATGTTGGACATTAACCCTTGAGTCTACGTTTCCTAGGGGTATGAACTTTAAACATGATTTATTTTATATTTATAAGGAATTTTGCTTTCTTTTCTGGATTTCTTTTTTTTTATTTCGGGTGCCAAATTTGTTTTGTTGTAGGGATGAGCGAGTACTGAAATATACGGACACTCTAGACTCGTAACGAGTAGGTCCCGATACTCGTTACTCGTTACGAGTATAGCGAGTCCTATTTAAGTCAATGGTGAAGCGAGTATTGCGATTAATTCCTCTGTTGCTGGACCCTATTAAGAGGTCTGGCAGCAGAAGAAAAACCTGCAATCCCCTAATTCATTGTTTAGAAGCCGGCAGTAAAAAGCCGTAAGCTGTAAATTCAAACCGGATTCTCCCGGATTCACCCGGTCCGGTGCAATCTGGTACCATAGAGTTCCATGTAACGGGGCGCCGGATTTCGCCGGACTAGGTTTTGTCCGATTTTTATGACAGGATCAAACCGGAATTCTACCGGTTTGCCCCGGTCCGGGACAATCTGGCGCACCATAACATGGGACTCTATGGTACCGAATTGCACCGGACCGGGTGAATCCGGTTTTGACCGATTTTTTGAATCGTACCCTAAACCGCATTCTCCCGGATTGCCCCGGTCCGGAGCAATCCGGCGCCCCGTAACATGGGACTCTATGGTACCGGATTGCTCCAGACCGGGGCTATCCGGGAGAATCCGGTTTGATTTTACAGCTTACAGCTTTTTACCGCAGGCTTCTAAACAATGAATTAGGGAATTGCAGGTTTTTCCTCTGCTGCCAGACCACTTTATAGAGTCCAGCAGCAGAGGAATTGCATTTCCCTTGACTTACATTGGACTTGTTACTGTGCGAGTAATAATTTTTTTTTGTAAATTTGCATGCAATGTCATTTGCAAGATCCCTAAATACATTTAATCAACCAGTGTAAATTTGCTTTTAATTAGCATATGATATTACCCAGGATCTACTGTATATACTCATGTATAAGCCAACCAGTGTATAAGCCGACCCCCCTACTTTTGCCCCCAAAGCCTGGGAAAACCTATTGACTCATGTATAAGCCGAGGGTGGACCCCAGCACAGGCATACAGCCCCCAGCAGTGTGGTATACAGGCCCCCCCAGTGGTAGTATACAGCAGCCTCCCCAGTGGTAGTATACAGCAGCTTCCCCAGTGGTATATACAGGCCCCAGCAGTATTACAGCAGCCTCCCCAGTGGTATATACAGGCCCCAGCAGTATTACAGCAGCCTCCCCTGTGGTATATACAGGCCCCAGCAGTATATACAGCAGCCCCAGTGGTATACAGCAGCCTCCCCAGTGGTATATACAGACCCCACCAGTATATACAGCAGCCCCAGTGGTATACAGGCCCCAGCAGTATATACAGAAGCCCCAGTGGTATATAGCAGCCCCAGGGGTATATAGCAGCCCCAGGGTATATAGCAGCCCCAGTGGTGTGGTATACAGCAGCCCCAGGGTATATAACAGCCCCAATGGTATACAGCAGCCCCAGGGGTATATAGCAGCCCCAGGGGTATATAGAAGCCCAAGGGGTATACAGGCCCCCAAATGCTGGCACTCGCCCCCCCTGTGTGGTAAGGGCCCCCCACTGCTTAACTTACCATCCCTGGTCTTCTGCACTGCACCGCGCCGGTCTTCTGTGCTCCGTCCTCCATGCTCCCGTCCGGCTGCATCCGGGATCCCCGGCCGTCGCAGTTACGATGACGTCATCGTGCGACGGACGGGGATCCCGGATGCAGCCGGACGGGAGCATGGATGACGGAGCACAGAAGACCGGCGGTGCAGAAGACCGGGGATGGTAAGTTAAGCAGCGGGGGGGGGCCCTTACCACACAGGGGGTAGAGTGCCAGCATTTGGGGCCATTACCGTATTGACCCGCGATAAGCCGAGGGGACTTTTCAGCCCAATTTTTGGGCTGAAAAACTCGGCTTATACACGAGTATATACGGGTATGTGGTTAATTTAATTTAATTAAAATATCAGTGTTTGTTTTTAAATCAGGCTGGTGTTTCATTTTAACTTAAAGCAAACCTGTCACCCCCCCCCAGGCATGTAAACCTAAAATATCCACCTTGTGCAGCACTAAGGCTGCATTCTGACAATGTGGCTATAGTATATATGCTCCCTTTATTGTATGAAATAAACACTTAGATCAAATCTGTGACAAACCTGAAGTAAGACCGGGAGACGGGCTTTTCCAGCGTCTCCCTCCAGCCCCTCTGTTGTCAGTCATCCCTCCTTGCTATATTCTGCGCCGCCTCCTCCTCGTCTTTTTCTCTTCAAATCTGCGCCTGCGTGGTGTGCCTGCCCCGCGTTTGTGTTATTCAGTATTCACATTTCAGGGCGGCCAATCCAGCGCGTGCGCAATTATCATGGCTTGTCCTGTCCCCACCTCCCACTGTCTCTCTCCTCACCACCGCAAAACGCCAGGTCCTCAAATCCAAAGTAAAAGTGAGGACCCGGCACGGAGGAGAGAGGTAGAAAGCACCGGATCTCTGCCGGGTGCCGGGTCCTCACTTTCTCTTTGGATTTGAGGACCTGGCGTTTTGCGGTGGTGAGGAGAGAGACAGTGGGAGGTGGGGACAGGACAAGCCATGATAATTGCGCACGCGCTGGATTGGCCGCCCCGCAATGTGAATACTGAATAACACAAACGCGGGGCAGGCACACCACGCAGGCGCAGGATTTGAAGAGAAAAAGACGAGGAGGAGGCGGCGCAAAATATAGCAAGGAGGGATGACTGACAACAGTGGGGCTGGAGGGAGACGCTGGAAAAGCCCGCCTCCCGGTCTTACTTCAGGTTTGTCACAGATTTGATCTAAGTGTGTATTTCATACAATAAAGGGAGCATATATACTATAGCCACATTGACAGAATGCAGCCTTAGTGCTGCACAAGGTGGATATTTTAGGTTTACATGCCTGGGGGGGGTGACAGGTTCGCTTTAACTTCTTATTATTAAGGACATCTTTTAATGATGCCAGAATGCTTCAGATTTTGGTTCAGCATGTTGTAGGTTTTTAATATGGATTAAATAAAATCATCCCTTACCATATCCTGGACTGGACATGACTGTTGCAGGCTTTTTCTACTTGTTTTGGTTTTTCCGGATTTGTCCACCAGTGGCATGTGCATCCATCCAGAGATCCACGTCATCTGGCTTTAGTATTTTGGAGCTGTGAGCATCTGTGATCTTCCATGGATCAAAAACCTGGAATATTTAGATATATATTCTGCTTCACAGGTATTGGTTTTCTGCACATGCTCAAAGCAAGTAATGTTGTACACTAGCAATAGTTTAATTGTAAAAGTTTTATAGTAATAAAACAATTATACATTTGCAAGGATCATTGCCTCAAACGACTTGCAGGCACCTGGTTCCTGAAACAATATCTTGTCTATGAAACATTGTCCTACCAAACCTAATAACAATACTTGTAGGCTTAGCCTTGGTTTCTTTCAGCTGAAACAAAACATGATTATATAAGGCAGGTACAAAGTTGACATTTCACATGTAATAAAACATAGTGTCAAATTAGGCATTATAATAGTTGTATTAATTATTTTCTTTATCGGGTCCTTAATTTTGTTTATATGTAAACACATTTATCAATCACAAAACACTTATCATAATTAGCTGCTTTAACTAGCTTGAATTTCACTCTTTCCAGATTCTCATGAAGATTTGAGATACAAGTACACAATTAACATAAAAACAAGAATAGTTACAACCTTCAGGGCGCAGTGAACATCCGGGGTCTGCTCAAGGCCAGGAGCCCTAGACTGAAGTGAACATCAGGCCAGAAAAGCATTTGAATGGAGTCACAAAGGGCCAGAAAATATAAAATTGCAAATACTTTGAATATTCCACCATCAACAATACATATATCATCAGTTTATTAATAATAATAGTAATAATAATAATCTTTATTTATATAGCGCCAACATATTCCGCAGCGCTTACAAAATCAGAGATTCAGATACAAACAATCATAAAAACAGTTATGGAAAATAGAATAATTAATAGCAAAAAATAATAAAATAAATAAAAAAATAAAAAATTAAAATAATGACGACCCTGCTCTCGGGAGCTTACAATCTACAATGAGGTGGGGTGACACAAAGTACAGGGGCTTATTTACAATCATGGTTCGGCCATCTTGAGAAAGTGTTGAATAGGTAAGAGTGGAGTAAGTGGCCAGCAGCCAGACTGTATGGAGTTTTTGGGTCTGATGGAGTTTGACAGCTATGTTCTGGGAAGTAGTGGATAAGCTATGTCTAAATGACTTTGATTAGGGAGAATAACAGGCCGCTCTGAAAAAATGTGTTTTTAGGGAGCGCCTAAAACTATGTACCGTATTTTTCGCTTTACAAGATGCACCGGATTATAAAACGCACCCCAAATTCGGTGAAGGAAAAGAGAAAAAAATAATTTTTAATGGTAAATGGTGTTCGTCTTATAATGTCAGTGGACGTCTTGCAAATCTTATAGGGTATATGTCCCTCATAGTCCCCTCATCCTGGTACATGGTCCCTCATCCTGGGATATAGCCCCCCATCCTAGGTATGGCCCCCTTAATCTGGTTATGGCTGGCACATGTCGCTCAGTGATGGCACACGTAACCCAGTGATGGCAAACATCCCCCAGTGATGGCACACGTCCCCCAGGGCTGGCATACGTCCCCCAGTGATGGCACACTTCCCCTAGGGCTGGCATACATCCCCAGGGTTGGCACATGCCCCCCGTGCTAGATATGGCTCCCTATGCTGCTGCCTATAATAAAATAATAACCACGTTACTCACCTTTTCCAGCGGTGTCCTGTCTCCCTCTATGCCATTGCACTCCTCCACTTCTTGGCTCTTCCCTGTAACGCAGGTAATGTGATTGGGCGCGCAGAGATGATGTCACTCTGCTTAGCCGATCACATGACCGTATTTACAGAGAAAAAAGCAGGAAGTGGAAGAGCACAACGGCACGGAGGGACACAGGACACCGCTGGAAAAGGTGAGTAACGTGGTTGTTATTTTATTATGGGCAGCAGCATGGGGGGCCATATCTAGCATGAGCGGGCATGTGCCATCAAAGGGGGGGTGCAGGCAATTTAATATGTGCTGCTCGCCCAGTCCATCACCAAGGTGCAGTTGCAGCATATTAAATGAGCGGAGCACGTGACCTCCCGCTGGCTCCTGCAGCCTGCTCCAGCCCCCAGACACACTCCAGAGCTGCCCCCACCCTCCCCTGCACCCACCCTCTGTACATTCGGATTATAAGACGCACCTTCCAATTTCCCCCAAAGTTTGGAGGAACAAAAGTGCGTCTTATATTCCAAAACTTGCGGTAAGTTGTTGATAGTCCTAATTTCTTGGGTTAGAGCATTCCAGAGAATTGGTGCAGCTCGGGAGAAGTCTTGGAGAAGGGAATGGGAGGTTCAGATTAGTGCAGAGCGAAGTGAATGGGTGGGGTGATAGACAGAGATGAGGGTAGAGAAGTAGGGAAGTCAAATCCGGCATACAAGGTGAAGTAGTGGTGAGCCACAGACCAATCACAAGGATAAAAAGGAAAAAAACAAGCACCACTTGAGGACAGCTTGCAATATGCCTAATTTCGCTTGTTTCCATCTGTATTCTTACTGGCATTCTTAGTAACTGTGCACACATGGTTATCGAACCCTGCCCTCAGGCTTAGTCTATTTCAAGCTCCATTTCTTTGGGCCTACCCTGCCCTCATTCACGAGTGCTGGTCTGGTGCAGTGAGGCTCAAACATATGTGCTGTTCGCTACAGGTGTGGGAGCCCGGGTTGCTATTTATTCACTTGCACTGTCTGGCACCATGGGGCAGGTTTGAGATGCACCAGGTAAATGTTAGCTCTATATGTCCACTGCATGTTTATGTTTGAGGTTGTACCACACAACTAAAATAAAAAAGTATAAAGTAGGATCATCCTATTTGAGATTGCCTTCACATTAGCAGGGTGGCTCAAAAGATTGATCAATTCCTTGCCAAATGTCTCAGTTTTTACTATATTATATAGTCTGGAAGTAATATGTGCACTTGCACAATTTTTATTGCAAGCTGATTTCTAGTGTTGCTTTTTTCCTTTTTATACTTGCCACAAAATTAAGCCCTTCATGAATTTTATATATATTTATATGAAAAATCATGTTTCTACGCTGAGCCCACATATTTCCTGGCACATGACAGCTGATTATGTACCTACGCTTATACTACCCTTGTTCTAGTGAGTGTATATAATTAATTATGCATTCATGTAGACCCATAAGACACATTATTAATATTATTGCCTCAAATGCAAAACTGCCTCTAGAAATAAAAGTAGAGCAGGAGAACACTATGGAAACAAAATCCATGAAGTTAAAGTCATCATTATATATTGTGAATATTAGAATTAAACATTTCTCTATTTTTTTCATTGCAGCCATTTGGTAAATTCAAAAAGTTATTTTTTTTTCTCATTACTGCACTCCATCTTGACTGAAAAAAACAGAAAAGTGGAAATTTTTGCAAATCTATTAAAGAACAAAAACTGAAATATCACATGGTCATAAGTATTCAGACCCTTTGCTCAGTATTGAGTATTTGCACCCTTTTGAGCTAGTACAGCCATGAGTCTTCTTGGAAATGATGCAACAAGTTTTTAACACCTGGATTTGGGGATCCTGTGTCATTCTTCCTTGCAGATCCTCTCCAGTTCTGTGAGGAGTGGCACAGATCTGGCCATGGTTACAAAAGAATTTCTGCAATACTCAAGGTTCCTAAGAGCACAGTGGCCTCCATCATCCTTGAATGGAAGAAGTTTGAGACCACCAGATGTCTTTCTAGACCTGGCCAAACTGAGCATTCATGGGAGAAGAGCCTTGGTGAGAGAGGTAAAGAAAAACCCCAGAGTCTTCCATAAAGTATCTGGGTGTTCATATTCCGATAGATTTATCCACATTATACAAAATTAACATTAAACCCCTTATAGCATCAATACTCCAATTATTAACATCTTGGAAAAACGTTTTGTTGTCTTTTTCAGGTCGCTGCCATTTAATTAAAATGGTTGTCTTCCCTAAATTAATGTACGTATTCCAAACACTTCCCTTATTAGTATGTAAAGAGGACGTACACACACTAAATAAAGCTTTCAGGACATTTATCTGGGGTACGGGAAAGAGGTCAAGAATAGGACTGACAAAGCTGCAAGCTCAAAGGGAAGAGGGAGGAATAAACTTCCCAGATATAGGACGGTATAACTTGGCAGCAAACTTAAGATACATTACGGGCTGGATGAGAGGCACGTCCCACTACACTAATGTGGAACTGGACCAGGCCCTAAATCTATCTGTCTCATTGACTGCACTGATGCATTTAAGTAATGAAAAGCTTCCTGCCAACATAGACCACTTTCCGACTATATGACAAACAATAAAGGCTTGGAGGAAATCCAGGAAATTAT
Source organism: Allobates femoralis (assembly GCA_033576535.1). NCBI lineage: Eukaryota > Metazoa > Chordata > Amphibia > Anura > Aromobatidae > Allobates > Allobates femoralis. The sequence continues at coordinate 164,945,008 of JARQOC010000001.1, read as the reverse complement.
GCGGAGTGGGAACTGGGGCGTCGCCATTTATGCCATTTCTAGATAACCCAGAATTTCTGGGAGGAAGACCATCCCCACTTTATGTAGAGTTGGCGAGGCAGGGTTGCACAATGGCAATAGATTTGATGCACAATAAATTTTCCATACTAAATTATGACACAGCAAAACACCGTTTCCCTATCTTTACGAATAGACCATTCCTATACCTATAGGCGAGAAGCTTAGCTAAAAAATGCAAACCAGACAGACAGACAGGACACAGGGGAAATAAGATGAATGGCTTTTTCAGAAATGCTATAATGAGATTGGTGACGACTAACTGTATTTATACATTATTAAGACGAGAGTGGTCGTGGGAGGGGAAGGCCACGGCACCAGCAAAATGGGCAACAGAACTTGAGAATGTGACGGTCGAAGACATAGTGAGTGCCACTGACAAACAAAGACAAATTATTGGGTCTAGTAGCTACACAGATATGGCTATGTTAATATTGCATAGAGCATACATTACACCTATCATTAAATCCAAAATGTCTACACTGGAAGGGTTCAGATGTACAAAATGTAGTGTGGAAAACACAGATATTCTACACCATCTGTGGGAGTGTAGGAAAATAAATAGTCTCTGGAGGTCAACATATGACGAAATTCAGAGGATATGTGGAGTACGGCTCCTGCTGACCGCACAGTGGGCAATCTTTAACATCATAGATGACAACTCAGGCACATTCCCCAAAAAAATAAAAGCCATACTAATAATGTGGGCATCAGCAGTTAGGAAAAGTATTTTACAACAATGGCTAAGTCCAGAATCACCAACCAAGGCACTGATACAATCCAAGCTGATGTTTCTTTTTCCTATGGACTGGCTGAATACACTGACTGATAAAGAGAAACTGGTGGGGAAATTCCTGAATACCTGGTCGGTGCATCTCCTGACAATGCCTGAGGAGATAAGAACTCAGCTTAAGGGTCAGTTTGAGACCACTCGATGGTATTGTATTGGAAAGGATTGGAGCCAACACCCCAATACCATAAAAGTATGTATTATTGGATGCAGAGAGGGGGTTAGGGGAGTTGAAGGGGGGAGGGGGACTTAATATAAGATACGGTTTAGGCTACCACAATGTTTTGTTATGGAAATCTTTTTATGCTAATATACCAATGTGGAGTTTAGACTTTAATTCTGAAAATGTTATTTAACACTGTATGTTATTTAAAATCAATAAAATATGTTAAAAAAAAAAAAAGAAAAACCCCAAGATCACTGTGGCTGAGCTCCAGAGATGCAGTAGGGAGATGGGAGAAAGTTCCACAAAGTCAACTATCACTGCAGCCCTCCACCAGTCGGGCCTTTATGACACAGTGGCCCAAGGGATACCTCTCTTCAATGCAAGACATATGAAAGCCTGCATAGAGTTTGCTAAAAAAAAACATGAAGGACTCCTAGACTATGAGAAATAAGATTATCTGATCTAATGAGATGAAGATAGAACTTTGTGGTGATAATTTTAAGTGTGAAGAAAACCAAGGACTGCTCATTACCCAATACAATCGCAACATTGAAACATGGTGGTGGCAGCATCATGCTATGGGGGTGTTTTTCAGCTGCCGGGACAGGATGAATGGTTGCAATTGAAGGAAACATGAATGCAACCAAGTACAGAGATATCCTGGATGAAAACCTCTTCCAAAGTGCTCTGGACCTCAGTCTTGGCCGAAGGTTTACCTTCCAACAAGACAATGACTGTAAGCACATATAATACATATATAATATATACACATATAATATACAAGATCTGCTTATTTCTATTGTTACCAGCAACACACACAGCATTCATTCACTTTTTCACTTTTTTACTTCAGGAGCATCTATTCAATTTCTACGGCTAGGGTCATATTTGCGGTAGCAAATGCAGATCCTGATCCGGATTTGAGCTGTAAAAATGCTTGAAACCGGATCAGGATCCGCAGCCCATAGGAGCCCATTATAAAACCGGATTGTACTACATGCAATCTGGTAACCGTTTCCGGATTTGCAGCCTGCGGTAAAAATCATGCAGATTGCAGTTTTCGGAGCGGTTTAAAAACAGCAGCAGGCTTGCTATAATGGGCTCCTATGGGAGCCCATCCGGCTACCGCAAGGCACATGTGAATTCCTGCGGTAGCCGGATGCTTTGTTCATCCCTGCTGCTGGCGGTGCGCTGCCCATAGAACTAATGTTAAAGCTTTCAGGACCCTGGATAGCGGCAGATACAGTATGCACATTGCGTACTGTATCTCCTCCACAGCAAGGAGCCGCCGGCTTTAATTCATAAAATAGTAAATGCCGACAATAGCCGGCAATACAGTAATACACATAAATAACCCTTCATATGCTGCCCCATATGGTCACCATGTCTCTAGGAAGGGTGGGCACTCCTTGGAGACATAGTGTCCACATCTATTATTAACATTAACCCTTTGCGGCAGCAGGGATGAACAAAGAATCCGACAAGCAGATTACACATTATGAGCAATCCGGTTACCGGATCTGGGTTTAAAGACACATTTTGAACACAAAATGTATCTGAAGGCTCATGCGATTACCGCATC
>JARQOC010000001.1:164930882-164942313 GCA_033576535.1 Allobates femoralis | reverse complement strand
ATATATGGCCCTGCTCTTTCTGCCATTAAAATCTTCTAATTATTATAATGCACCCACATATTCCTCCATATATTTAATGTACTCCCATAGTCCTCTATGTATTATAATGCGTCCCATAGTTCTCCATGCATAAGGTAGCCCCTATTTTCATCCAAATATTATAATGCACCCCCATTATTCTCCATATAGTGTAATGCACCCCCATAGTTCTCCATATAGAATAGTGCAGCCTCATAGCCCTCTATATAGCAGAATGCAGCATCCTAACCCTCCATATAACGTAATGCAGCCTCATAGCCCTCTGTATAGCAGAATTCAGCCTCATTGTCCTCCGTATAACATATTATAGCCTCATAGCCCACCATAAAGTATAATGCAGCCTCATAGCCTTCCATATAGTATAGTTCAGCCTCATAGCCCTCCATATAGCATAATACAGCCTCATAAACCTCCATGTAGTATAATGCAGCCTCTTAGCACTCCATATAGCATAATGTAGCCTAATAGCCCTCCATATAATACAATGCAGCCTCATAGTATTCCATAGAGCAGAATGTAATCTCAGCCCTCCATATAGCAGAATGAAGCCTAATATCCTTCCATATAGTATGATGCAGCCTCATATATGCAGCCTCATAACTCTTCTTCTAGTGAAATGCACCCCCCTTCCTTCCTCCCATAGTCCTCTGGTGACCGTGTACTCACTGATTAAAAAAATAATTGAGTACTCACCTCTCCCAGTCCCCTGCAGCCCCAGTCTCCCTGCGAGAGCATCCTGTACTCTGTACATCTCAGTACAGCGGTGTGCAGTAGTGATGTCACTGCACTCTGCTGGGATGTCAGGGCACAAGGCACAGAGGGAGAATGATGAGGGAGTACTTTCTTCATTGCTCTGTGAGATGACAGGTGGGGTGGGGGCTTGTGCAAGAGCTGATGAGAGCAGGAGCTCCCTTGCATATGGGCCCCATATCAGCCACATGGTCTTCAGCTCAGTGAGGGTGGATCTGCATCCTTGGAGATGCAGATCCATGTGAAGCAGGTACTGGGGTTGGTGAGGCCCTGTACTCCCAGACTCAGTTGCGACCCTGATCGTTACGCCCCTGGTCCTAAATCTACTTTTTTATAAGCATACCTTAGCAGTACATGGTAATTTACTGTATTTAGCAATCAGGACCTGGCTGCCTGGCTTAAACAGACAAACTGCTCTAAATGCCTCCCCTGCTCACACTGTATGTGAATATTTCTTTGGTGAAATGCACTAGTGCAACCACCTTTTTTATCATTGGCCATGTTCACACACATTCGTTTTTTTGCCCATCACTGCGTTTTTGGGGTGTTAAAAAAAAACGCAGGTGCGTTAACGCAGGGCACTTATGAGTGTACATGCGTTTTTCAGGACCACTTGTGTTTTTTTCCCATACCCCAAAAAACGCTGCATGCAGACACCTGCGTTAACGGTTGCGTTTTTGTAAAAGGAGTCATCAAAAATGAAATTTTTTTTTTTTCAATTGCACAATCCCCCCCCCCCCCTTTATAATTAAGAAAATACAAAAAAAGTTTTTATGATGGCACTCCCCCCCCCCCCCCCCTTGGTCGGCAGGAAAATGGAAAAAAAAATTTCTTCAGCAAAAACACATATTTTTATGCCATGCGTTTTTTGTTATTTGGGTGTTTGGTGCAAAAAAAATGACTAAGTCCAAAAACGTTTTTGGAGCTTACACACACGCAAGGCACATTTTTTGGCACTCTTAAAAAAACGCAAGTGCTTTTAGGAGTGCTAAAGAAAACGCAAATTGTGTGTGAACATAGCCATTGTCTATCAACCTCAGTCTGGCTCTTCATCATGCTCCTCACCTCCTACTCCCCAGATTCCAAAGTGTGCAAGACAGCTGGCTGCTTTTTTGCAATATATTTTAAAGGGAACCAACCACCCCAAATGACCCCCCCGGACTGTTAATATGTGTCCCTACACCCAGCACACACTTTGGGGCAATCGTTTTTGCTAAAAAAACTGTTTAGTAGAAGCTAAGATATATATTTATAAAGTTTAATAAATTGAGCCGAATGGGTGTTACCTAGCTTTGTCCTCCGTGCCTGTCAGCCTCCTCTCCCCTCCTCCCTTCAGTGAAGCCGTTCTGTGCAAGCCGAAAATGCCCCGCCTGTCTACTGCTGCCTGATAAATTATGCACGCCCATCTCTGCAGCTAAGAGCCTGGCCGCATCATGAAGGGGGCGGGGCTAAATTGCGTCATGTCGGAGCCCCGCCCCCTTTCATGACGCGATTTAGCCCCGCCCCCTTCATGACGCGGCCAGGCTCTTAGGTGCAGAGATGGGCGTGCATAATTTATCAGGCAGCAGTAGACAGGCGGGGCATTTTCGGCTTGCACAGAAGGGCTTCACTGAAGGGAGGAGGGGAGAGGAGGCTGACAGGCATGGAGGACAAAGCTAGGTAACACCCATTAGGCTCAATTTATTAAACTTCATAAAGCTATATCTTAGCTTCTACTAAACAGTTTTTTTAGCAAAAACGATTGCCCCAAATGTGTGTGCTGGGTGTAGGGACACATATTAACAGTTCGGGGGGGTCATTTGGGGTGGTTGGTTCCCTTTAATACTAACTGTGAGTTGCCCTTGAGTTGAGCACATGGCCACATCATAATCTGGACACAGACATTATACGGAGGTCAGGTTCTTAGTGACAGTGGACTCTGAGGGAGGAGGCAGACATTCAGCCAGCCTGTGTTGCTGGGATGACCAGGCAAGCAGTCTAGTAAGTTCTTCTGCCTCAGTCACAACAAATGTTATGTTTCAGTGCTACATTACATCCCCTGGGACCCTTCACCTACTGCTGATGTAACTTCTCTGCAATCTGCAGAGCTAGAAACTGGGATGATCACATGCGCACAGAGACAGAAAGCAAGCTACATCACCGCATAACAGATCACACTGAGAGGCTAGAGGGGCAGAGCCAAGCACAGACCTGCTTCTTGCATTGAAAGCACTGGCTGAGGCAGCTCCTGACTCACTGACACACAGGTGTCGGCCGGCTGCTTTTTACATAGTGGGGCCCCCAAGCACTGTTGGTCCCTTCGCAGTCACGACCTCTGCGACCTCGGTAGTTATGCTCCTGCTTGCGCACAATACTGAATTGTATTGGTGGATGCCAATTTACACTCATATCAAAGTTAAATAGTACTCAATAAACAGTTGTCATTATTTTAAGTTAATAACTCCATATCATGTTTAGCTGTTCTAGTAGGATCTTTTTTGACATTTTATTAGTTGCATTTTACAGCCAAAGCCATGGTCTGTGAACAGTTTAAAACACAGCAAAGGGATCTTATTGATATAATGTATTGCTCAGGATTAGAGATGAGCGAACATTTTGAAGTTCGCAGTTGGTTCAGTTGCCAAATTGGCATATGTTCTGCAAGTAGATCGCTCAGCTGTTCGCTGAACTTCTGAACCCAATTTAAATCAATGGGAGGCAACATCACAGGCATAGAAAACATCTTAAAATGGGCCGAAAAGCTGTCAAAGCAGCTCAATTAAGGGCAGACACCGTGAAAAGTGCCATCTACTCCACAGACATAACAATTTTTTTATCATAGTGCATTATGGATGCATTAGACAAGGCCTGGCCTAGTATTTCAAGTTTCAACAGTAATCAGAAACAGGGAGATTAGTGACATGCATAGGCTTGGTTCTTGTTCTAAATTCAAGAAAAGGTCAAGAAGGAGACCCCAAGAAGAGTGTCCACATTTCAAAAAATTAGGGCCAGATACCAGGAAAGTGGTGTCATTGACCTAGAATAAACATTAAATAATGGCGATCAATGCAGCACACTAAAAAGTAAATCGCATAGTCTGTCCAGTCTGCCACTGGGGTATATAAGTCCTTGAAGATCCATGACTTGGTTATCTTGATGAAAGTTAGGCCCCTTTCACATCAGTGCTTTTTTAAATTGCGGCAGATCCGGCAGATTTACCACATCTGCTGTCTAACGTCCGCACTTGCTGCACACTTGTGGCAAGCCCCAAGCATTGTTTATGGGATTTGTGGTTGGATGCGGTAAGTGCCCTTCTGCCGGATGCGGTAAATTCGGCAGTTGCGGCCACAAAAAAAATGCGGTCAGCATCATTTTTTTTCACCGCCGCAGGTGCCGGATATGCCGCATTCAGCGGAACCACACATGCCACACCCGACCGCAAGCCCTATAGACAATGCATTTAGCTTGCCGCAAGTGAGCCACAAGCACAGCCATTAGGTGGCAGATGCGGTAAATCTGCTGGTTTTGTCGCAGTTTAAAAAAAACGCTGGTGTGAAAGGGGTCTTAGGCAGTCTATACTTTCAGGGGACAGAAGGATGCACTTATCCATCAGACAACAACAGAAGTGCTGAAGACACATTCTGAAAGAATGCTTAATGCTGTCATGACAAAATGCAAAGGGTCCAAACCCTCCCTGATGGCATAAATATGAGCTTAGCTACTTCTGCTCCATCCTTTCCATTTATTTACTATGTGTCAGATTTATTCTCAGTCCTGCTGGTTGAAAAAATTGCCACAATCGCCCCCGTGTCAGGGTTGTAGGGGATAGAGCATCAGTGTTGAGAGATATGGGTTGCTTCTGAGGTGGCTGACAGTATCCTGCTAAATGCAATGGTATTTGTAAGTGGCCAAATTTGGTGAGTTTTTTTGGTTGAAAAAATTGGGCAAATGACTCCCAGAAATTCCATCTGACAGTTAAACTGCTGCTGCTAATGTTTCTATCCTCACTACTCAATGTCTCCTGGGTTGTAAATGTAGATCTGCGATGGGCACTGTGTCCCTCACTGCTGTGTTGAATAAAACCAGTACTAACAAGCTTTATTTTGATACTCCAGCATTTGCATGTCCCTGTTCAGGGTGGGAAGCATTTGGCTAAATTTACTCTTGTACCGCGGATCCAACAGTGTGGCAACTCAGTAATGATTGCTAATTCGAATCCTAACAAAATGGGAATCATGTTGCAGATAATGCAGCAAGAACTATATGATGCATGCATGCGGCCAAAGTCCTTGCTGAGTTGGTGGCGAGGTAACAATAGGGCTTGTTTCCTCCGTCCTCTGTCACGAACCTCAGACAACAAAAAGCAGTATCATTTATTCTTCATCTCCTGAGTGTTCTGTGGCCATCACCTCTCCATTCTTGTCCTCCTCCATTTGTTCTTCAGCTCCAGCACCTTCACTAACAGTTTGTCTGGTGCCATGAGCCCCCCTCTCTCTCTTTACTTCACCCTCCCATGGCACCTGGCTGTGCAACAAGTGTCCGGACTTTAGAGATCCCGGAATCCTTTCAGCATCCTCCTATTCCGCCTCCTCTTTTTCCTTTGGGACCACCACATCATCCCGTAGACTTTTCAAAGTTTGCTCCAGCATGTAGATGATCGGAATAGTGATGCTGATGATGGCATCATCAGCACTAACCATCTTAGTAGCTATTTCAAAACTGTGCAGATGGGTGCAGAGTTTCTTGATCTGTGCTCACTCTGCAAGCATCGTTTGCACTACATTTGGCTCACATTGAGTCACAGTACAAATAATTACATCCTGTGACAGGGCTTGCACTCCTACTATAGTTGCTGCAACACTTGCAGAGTGAAATTTCAACATGTCGGCACATCGCATATCAAATGGTTAAAGGAAACCTGTCACCTCGTTTTACCCCTGTCTGCTACCACTACCTGTTCCTACACCTTCCTAGCTGATCCCTAACCATCCCTGTTTCACCTAAACCTGCACTGTAAAGATTAGGAAAATGAGTTATATACTTACATGTAATCTGCTTCTGGAGACCAAAAAGGCGGTCTCTAGGGCTCCATTCTCCCCTCCTCGCTTGTTTTCTGCACGCCTCTCTGGGCATCATCATTCGTTCTTCATTCCTTCTGTATTTTAAATTTGCGCCTCATTTTCTACTGTGAAGAACGGGTCTGGAACATCACATCCGGCCCGGTGCGGCCCAGCAGGGCATGCAGAAAACAAGCGAGGAGGGGAGAGTGGAGATCCAGGGCCTGCCTTTTCAGTCTCCAGAAGTAGACTACATGTAAGTATATAACTCATTTTCTTAATTTTTACACTGCAGGTTTAGGTGAGACAGAGATGGTTAGGGATCAGCTAGGAAGACGCAGGGATGCAGTGGTAGCAGAGAGGGGAACAATTAGGTGACAGGTTCCCTTTAACTGGTTACGCAATCAGTTGGGTAGTTGGAGGGTTGTGACATGTGGTGAGACATGAGTAATTGGGGCGCCTCATTCAAGGTTTTTACTGTCTGTGAAGTTGATTTGAAGTAAGAGGAGGAGTGGCCACTTGACAGCCTTGTTGCCATGAAATAATAATAATAATATTTATTCATTTATATAGCGCTATTAATTCCATAGCACTTTACATACATCAGTAATGTTGTCTCTCTTGGAGCTCACAATCTAAATATCCTATCAGTATGTCTTTACAATGTGGGAGTGCCCGGAGGAAACCCACACAAACACGAGGAGAACATACAAACTCCTTGCAGATGTTCTCTCTAGTGTCCTTGGTGGGAATTGAACCCAGGACCTTAAGACCCCAGTGCTGCAAAGGCTGCAGTGCTAACCACTTGAGCCACCGTGAAATGAAGCAAAAGCTCTTTCTGGGCCTCATTCACTACTTAAATTGCTCTGCTGCTTGCATACACAGACTGGTGTAGGCTGTCCAGTAACAGAAGTTGTCAAATGACTTCAGTTATAATGAACTGGTGTTTGGTCAATACAGCTTTCAGTATCATTAGCGGTAGCAACTACCCCACGTACACCTCGAACACCAAGCCTACTCCACTTTTCACCACGCCTATTTCCCTTCCACTTTCCACCATGATCTCTGGATTTCCCACTCATGTTTAATGCACATAGGTTTGTAAAGACCTTCTTTGAGGTCCAAACACAGCCTTTTCAGTGGAAACTGAATGATTTAGCAATCACTGGTTTGATTCCGAACACAGCCGTTTTAGGGGAAATTAAAGGATTGGGCAATTACTTGTTTGAGGTCAAACACAGTCTTTTTACGCCAAACTGAAGAATGTAGCTATCATTTGTTTGAGGCAAAACTGAGCCTTTTAGGGGAAAATAAAGGATTTGGTAATCATTAGTTTGAGGCCAAACACAGCCTTTTTAGGGGGAACTGAAGGATGTGGCTATCATTTATTTAAGGCAAAATCCAGCCTTTTTAGGAAAAACTGAAGAATTTGGCAATCAGTTGTTTGAGGCCACACACAGCCTTTTTAGGGAAAAATTAAGGATTTGACAATCACCGGTTTAAGGCCAAATACATCCTTTTTAGGGGAAAGTGAAGGATTTGGCAATCACTGGTTTGAGGCCAAACACAGCCTTTTTAGAGGAAACTGAATTACTTGGTAATAACTTGTTTGGAGCTAAACACAGCTTTTGAAAGAAAACTGAAGGATTTGGCAATCACTTGTTTTTACGGGAAACTGAAGGATGTGGCTATCAATTATTTGAGGCAAAATCCAGCTATTTTAGGGCAAAATGAAAGATTTGTCAATCACTGGTTTGAGGCCAAACAAAGCCTTTTTAGGTGAAACGAAAGGATTTGGCAATCAGTTTTATATGTGGCAAAACACAGCCTTTTTAGGGGAAATGAAGCAAATAATTAAGGTATCCAGATGATTGACGCTCCCAAGGAGATTGACCTTATGATAAGGACTCTGACTCCTTTTTCTTTCTTTGAGATTTATTTGAAATAGCTTCACAGTAATAAAAATCATAAGATTCATAAAAGCATAGTTAAAACAACGCATATATGATAAGTTTTCTATGGAGTGCTCATGTATTAGTCTTCTCCTTGGGGAAGTAGAAACATCTGCTTTTTGGGTACTGGAATGACAAGTGAAGCTGTTTACAACTTATAATGGTCCACCTTTAATTGTGAAGGCAGTGGTTTCAAGAGGGAGAAGAAGAGTAAATTGCTGTCTGATGGAGGATAAGATGGTTTAGTGGGATTTTGGGTGGAGATGAAATGATTGAATATGAATAGAATAAGATTGATTTCAGTAGAAGTATGAGATATATATGTATATATTATCAAGGAAATTGTAAAATATTTTATGGTGAATTCATCACACTAGTATATAGCGGCTTAATATATCTGTGTCCTTGAGGGGGATTGAGGCATATTGGGACGTAACAATTATGTGGTACTTATGAATGTGTTGACGTAGAGTGGATTTTCTATAGATGAAGTTGATAGCCTAGTGGTATATACTTCTGAATGGGGAAGATATGGTGATAGAAAATGTGCAGGATCGCTTCCATCAGGAATTGAGAATAATTTTTATTTTTTGAGAATATAACTTTTTGATATCAAGAGGATCATTATTAATAAGAAATAAAAATAATACCATCATATTTGGACTTTGACTTCGAAAAAGAAAAAGAAAACAAAGATAAAGATAAATAATGGAACAAAAGGGAACAAATAATTTTTCGAATACAATTGTTTTCTTTTAATTATACCCTTATATGTATATGTATATATATACAAAAAAGAAGAGAGAGATATATGTGTATATTTATTCTATTGTTCTCTATTCTATCTTGGGAGGAATTGAGTAACACTAATGAGACTGGATACTGAAGACTTAGACTAGAGTTGAGCCACCACCCTAGTGTTCTAGTACGATTTGATTCGTCGAATGGACGGTGTGTTCCTCGAATGTTCGTGGAATGTTCGTCGAACACCCTCGAACACACTAAAACACTAGTGTGGTGGTCAATTTCAGTTCCACAATGTATATACATACATTGCGGAACTGAAATTAAATAAAATCAAGGGTTAAAAATAAAAAAAAATCGATACTCACCTCTCTAATCCATCCAGCGACGCTTCCAGCACTGCCTACCTGTCGGAGATGTGATCCCGGCAGCGTTTCCTGGTGAAATGGCGAGATCTCGCGATAACTCGTCATGTGACCGGAAACCGCTGCTGAGATTATGATGTCACCGCAGGTCCTACAGGCCCTCACTAGTAGTGAATAGTAGTGAGGATTTGTAGGACCTGCGGTGACATCATAATCCTGCAGTGATTTCCAGTCACATGACGGGTTATCGCAAGAACTCGTCATGTGACCGCAGGTCCTTACTACTATTCATTACTAGTGAGGACCTGTAGGACCTGCGGTGACATCATAATCTCAGCAGCGGTTTCCGGTCACATGACGAGTTATCGCGAGAACTCGTCATTTCACCAGGAAACGCTGCCGGAATCACATCTCCGACAGGTAGGCAGTGCTGGAAGCGTCGCTGGATGGATTAGAGAGGTGAGTATCGATTTTTATTATTTTTAACCCTTGATTTTACTTCATTTCAGTTCCACAAAGTATGTATATACCTTGCGGAACTGAAATCGAACATGAACTCGAACTGCCGAATTTAGAGCAAATTGTTCTAATTTGACGAACGACTTGAACATCGCCAAAAACAGCTCGAATTTGAGATTGGCGAACAATTCGAGTCGAACACCACTCATCTCTAACTTAGACATGTGTGATAATATGATTAATTAGGATATATACACTATATATCCTCCACATTTTATGTAATACTTCATATACCCGAGGAAGGCTATTTTATGACATACATAGGCGAAACGCGTTGTTTAACTATGCTTTTATTAATCTTATGATTTTTATTACTGTGAAGCTATTTCAAATAAATCTCAAAGAAAGAAAAAGGAGTCAGAGTCCTTATCATAAGGTCAATCTCCTTGGGAGCGCTCAATCATCTGGATACCTTGATTATTTGCTTCATTTCACAGGCTCATAGCTGGGAGTTCCGCTCTCTGGAGGATAGCAACATACCAAGGAGACAAAGACCCCTGTAAGACCCCTAGTGGGTTGACATGCAAAGAAACAAAACACAGTAAAGTGAGTTCTCTTGCCCTGTGTGCTCCTGAGAAATATTGTACTTTTACATTTAGATACGCACCTGTTTCTCGCTCCCCACCCTTCTCTGACCTACATCCTCGATTTAACAATCACTTTTTTTTAGGTCAAACACAACCATTTTAAGGGAAAGTGAAGAATTTAGCAATCACTTGTTTGAGGCCAAGCAGCCTTTTTAGGGAAACTCAAGGAGTTGACAGTCACTGGTTTGAGGCAAAACACAACCTTTTTAGGGAAAATTAGGATTTGGCAATTAGCGGTTTGAGCCGGCCAAACACAGGCTTTTTTAGGTGAAACTGAAGGATTTGGCAATCAGTTGTTTGAGGCCAAACACTCGTTTTAGAGGAAAATTAAGGATTTGAAGAATTTGGTTATCCTTCATTTGGTTTGAGGACAAAAAAAGCCTTTTTAAGTGGAAACACAAAGATTTGGCAATCACTTGTTATATGCAAATGACTCGCCGCTGGGTACTCGGAACCTGGCCCTCCCATCATCGTTGGGGGCTGCGGGATGTCACAGTGGTGTGACCCGGTCCGTGATAGATTCAGATTCCATAGAAGTCATTGGTAACTGTACTGACCGCAATCCCTGACTACACACCGAAACTAGAAGTAGCAATGGGATGTAACTAACCAGACCTAGACACCTCTGCACAGCCGGAGAACTAACTACGCATAAAGATAGATGTAGGAAAAGCTATCTTGCCTCAGAGCAGAACCCCAAAAGAATAACTAGCCCCCCAGAGATATTAACTGGGAAACAAGAGACGGAAAAACAAACACAGGCAGAGTATAAGGTTTAGCAAAAGAGGCCACACTAGCTATATAGGAAAGACAGGATAGAAAACTATTGCGGTCAGTATAAAACACTATCAAAAGCGACCAACAGCAGATGTTACAAAAATTACCCTGAGTCACTAAGACTTGGCAACCTCTATATCAGCAGACATCTATGAATCAAATGCCAGCAGAACTGGAAATAACAGATAATAGTGAATGGTAAAATTCCTAGGAAGAAAACTTCCTATCTGAGAGCAGATAAACACATATACAGACTAGATAGCAAACACACATCTCAGAATAAAACAAAACATAAGCAGATCCTTAAGCCACAAAATATAAAAAAAACCATTCACTTATCTTGCAAAGACCTCCACAGAGCAGAAGAAACCAAAGAGATGTGAACTCCTCCAGGAACAAAAGACAACTGGCAAGGATTGATCCACTTCCAACCATTATATGCTCCAAGAACCAGGTTGTCAAATCCCCATCACCTGTGAATCCCACACAGTCAGCTGCATCACCAGCAACAACCACCGGAGGGAGCTCTAATGAATTCACAACATTATCCCCCACCTTGAGGAGAGGTCACTGAACCCTTAACAGAGGCCCCAGGCCTATCAGGATGAGCCAGATGAAAAGCACGAACCAAGTCAGGGACATGAACATCTGAGGCAGAAATC
>JARQOC010000001.1:164818954-164930782 GCA_033576535.1 Allobates femoralis | reverse complement strand
GAATACCATGCAAATGAACAACGTGCTGAAAAAAACAACGGAACCAAGTCTGAAGAAGAAGGCAATTTAGCCAAAGGAACTAAATGAACCATCTTAGAAAAGAGGTCACAAATAATACAGATAACCGTCATCCCCTGGGAAACAGAAAGGTCCGAAACAAAATCCATAGAAATATGCGTTCACGGCAGCTCAGGTACAGGTAAGGGCAAAAGCAAACCCACTAGGATGGGAACAACAAGGCTTGGCCCGTGCACAAGTCCCACAGGCCTGCACAAAAGAACGCACATCCCGGGACAAAGAGGGCCACCAAAAAGATTGACTGACCAAATATCGGGTACCAAAGATGCCTGGATAACCAGCCAACACAGAACAATTAACTTAGGAAATCACTCTAGTAGTCCACGGGGCAGGAACAAACAACTTCCCCACAGGGCAGTGCTCAGACGTATTCGCCTGAAATTCCTGAAGGGCAAGCCATAAATCAGGGGAAACAGCAAAAAGAACAATCCCCTCCTTCAGAATGCCGACCGGCTCTGAGGGTTCAAGCAAATCAGGCAGAAAACTGCGAGAGAGAGCATCGGCCTTAACATTCTTAGAACCAGGAAGAAAAGAAACCACAAAATCAAAACGAGCAAAAAACAAGGACCACCAAGCCTGCCTAGGAGTCAGCCTCTTGGCAGACTCGAGATAAACCAGATTCTTGTGATCAGTCAAGACAACCACACGATGTTGAGCCCCCTCCAGCCAATGACGCCACTCCTCAAATGCCAACTTCATGGCGAGCAACTCCTGATTGCCGACATCATAATTGCGTTCCATCGGCGAAAATTTACAGGAAAAGAAGGCACAAGGGAACCAACAGGATTCCTCTGAGACAAGACGGCCCCTGCACCAATCCCAGAAGCATCAATTTCCACCTGAAACGGAAAGGAAACATCCAGTTGGTGCAACAGAGGAGCAGAAGTAAACTGTCTTTTAAGCTCTGGAAGGTAAAAACGGCCAGAGGAGACCAATCCTCCACATAAGCACCCTTCTTAGTCAAATCGGTCAATGGCTTCACCACGCTGGAAAAATTGGCAATGAACCGACGATAAAAATTAGCAAAGCCCAAAAATTTCTAAAGACCCTTAAAGGACGTGGGCTGAACCCAATCATGAATAGCCTGAACCTTAACAGCATCCATCTCAATAGAAGAAGGAGACAAAATGACGCCCAAAAAAGAAACCTTCTGGACACCAAAGGAATACTTAGACCCCTTAACATACAAAGCATTGTCACGCAGAATCCGAAAGACCGACCTGACCTGTTCCACGTGAGAATCCCAATTGTCAGAAAAAATCAGGATATCATCCAAATATACAATCAAGAACTTGTCAATCAACTCCCAAAATACGTCATGCATAAAGGACTGAAAAACGGAAGAAACATTTGTCAACCAAAAAGGCATCACGGGGTATTCAAAATGGCCTTCAGGCGTATTAAACGCTGTTTTCCATTCGTGGCCCTGCTTGATACAAACCAGATTGTAGGCCCCCCTAAGGTCAATTTTAGTAAACCAATATGCCCTTTTAACCCTAGAAAACAAGTCAGAAATCAAAGGCAGAGGGTACTGAAACTTGACCGTGATCTTATTCAAGAGGCGATAATCAATACAGGGTCTCAGGGAGCCATCTTTCTTGGCAACAAAAAAGAATCCCGCCCCCAACGCCGAAAAGGAAGGGCGAATATGGTCCTTCTCCAAAGAATCCTTAATATAATTCTGCATGGCAGCATGTTCAGGCCCAGGCAAGTGAAAAAGTCGACCCTTAGGAAACTTACAGCCTTGCACCAAATCAATAGCACAATCACATGCCCGATGTGGCGGAAGAAAACTGAACTTGGGTTCAGCAAAAACATCCTAAAAATCAGACAGAAACTCCGGAATCTCCTGGGGCGGAGATTATATAGATATCAAGGAAATGTCACCATGTACCCCCTTACAACCCCAGCTAGTTATGAACATAGACTTCCAATCCAAAACAGGATTATGGGTCTGCAACCACAGAAAACCTAGCACCACCTCCTGATGAGCTGGTGCCATGCGCATTGTCAACTGCGTCCAAAACTGAGGTTTGTTCTGCGCAAGAGGTGTAGCGTCGATGCCCCTTAAAAGAATAGTGTCCTGCAATGGCTGCACAGGGATGCCACAACAACTAGCAAAATAAAAATCCATCAAATTTAAGACAGCACCTGAATCCACAAATGCCATAACAGAAAATGACGACAAGGAACAAATCAGAGACACAGATAATAAAAACTTAAGTTGTATAGTACTGATGGTAAAGGAACCAGCAATTCTCTGTGCTGCCCGCTTGGGAAAAACAGAGATGACATGAGAAGCATCACCACAGTAAAAACACAACTTATTACGGAGTCTAAGTCCTTGTCAGTCAGTGCAAGATAGAATCCTATCACACTGCATCGGCTCAGGAATCTGCTCTGAGGATGACTATCCCGAGCGAACCGCTCGGCACTCCCGCAGGTGCTGATCAATCTGAATGGACAGAGACATAGAATCGTTCAAACCCACAGGCGTAAAAAACCCCACCATAACATCCTTAACAGCGTCAGAAAGACCCTTTCTGAAAAGCGCTGCCAAAGCATCATCATTCCGTTTAGTCAGCACAGACTATTTCCTGAATTTCTGACAATACAATTCCGCCACCTCCTGACCCTGAGACAGGGCCAACAGGGTCTTCTCAGCTTGATCCACACAGTCGGGTTCATCATAAAGTAAACCCAAGGCCTGAAAAAAGGAGTCTACATTAAGGAAAGCCGGATCCCCAGAGGTGAAAGAAAATGCCCAATTCTGCGCATCGCCCCGCAGCAGGGAGATAACTATTATAACCTGCTGAACTGAATCACCAGAGGACCGAGGTCTCAGAGCAAAAAACTGTTTACAATTATTTTTGAAACTCAAAAATTTGGACCTATCACCATAAAACAAATCTGGAGTAGGAATTCTTGGTTCCAAAAACTGGAGTCTAAACTATATACTCAGAAATTCCCTGTACCCTTGCAGCAAGCTGGTCTAAACGAGAAGCTAGTTCCTGAACACTCATACTGGCACAAGACTCCACAGTCACCCAAAGAAAAGGGTTAAAAATAAAAAAATCTCTATGCTCACCTGTCCAGCGAGGTCCTGATGCTTATGGGACCTGTGGTAACATAGTAACATAGTAACATAGTTTTTAAGGTTGAAGGAAGACTTTAAGTCCATCTAGTTCAACCCATAGCCTAACATGTTGATCCAGAGGAAGGCAAAAAAACCCCATGTGGCAACACTAAGCTCCACATTGGGGGAAAAAATTCCTTCCTGACTCCAGATACGGCAATCAGACTAATTCCCTGGATCAACGCCCTATCAAAGAATCTAGTATATATAACCGGTAATATTATAGTTTTCAAGAAAGGCATCCAGGCCCTTCTTAAATGTTAGTAGTGACTCACTCATTACAACATCATGTGGCAGAGAGTTCCATAGTCTCACTGCTCTTACAGTAAAGAATCCACGTCTGTGATTATGATTAAACCTTCTTCCCTCCAGACGTAGAGGATGCCCCCTTGTCCCAGTCTCAGGCCTAAGAGTAAAGAGATCATTAGAAAGGTCTCTGTACTGCCCCCTCATATATTTGTACATTATTATAAGATCACCCCTAAGCCTTCGTTTTTCCAAGCTAAATAACCCCAAGTTTAATAACCTGTCTTGGTATTGCAGACCCCTTAGTCCTCTAATAACTTTTGTCGCTCTTCTCTGGACCCGCTCTAGTTCAGCTATGTCTTTCTTATACACCGGAGACCAGAATTGTACACAGTATTCTAAGTGTGGTCGCACTAGTGACTTGTATAGAGGTAAAATTATGTTCTCCTCATGAGCATCTATGCCTCTTTTAATACATCCCATTATTTTATTTGCCTTTACAGCAGCTGCCTGACACTGGCCACTAAATGTGAGTTTGTCATCTACCCATACACCCAGGTCTTTTTCAGTGGTAGTTTTGCCCAGTGTTTTATAATTAAGCACATAATTATACCCTTTGTTTCCTCTGCCCAAGTGCATGACTTTACATTTATCCCCATTAAAGCGCATTTGCCATTTAGCAGCCCAAGCTTCTAGTTTACATAAATCCTCCTGTAATATAAAATTGTCCTCCTCTGTATTGATTACCCTGCAGAGTTTAGTGTCATCTGCAAATATTGAGATTCTACTCTGTATGCCCCCTACAAGGTCATTAATAAATATATTAAATAGGAGCGGGCCCAACACTGACCCCTGTGGTACCCCACTGTTAACTGTGACCCATTCTGAGTGTGTTCCATTAATAACCACCCTTTGTTTCCTATCACTAAGCCAGTTCTTAACCCACTTACACATATTTTCCCCTATCCCCATTGCCCTCATTTTATGTATCAACCTTTTGTGTGGCACCGTATCAAAAGCTTTTGAAAAGTCCATATACACCACATCCACTGCATTTCCTTGGTCCAGTCCAGAACTTACTTCTTCATAGAAGCTTATTAGATTAGTTTGACAGGAACGGTCCCTCGTAAAACCATGTTGATAATGGGTCATGAGGTTATTTTTGCTCAGATACTCCAGTATAGCATCTCTTAGAAAACCCTCTAGGATTTTACCCACAGTAGAGGTTAAGCTTACTGGCCTATAATTTCCAAGTTCAGTTTTTGTCCCCTTTTTGAATATTGGCACCACATTTGCTATACGCCAGTCCTGTGGTACAGACCCTGATATTATGGAATCTTTAAATATTAAAAATAATGGTCTATCTATGACAGTACTTAATTCCTGCAGCACTCTGGGGTGTATCCCATCTGGGCCCGGGGATTTGTCAATTTTAGTGATTTTTAGACGATACCGTACTTCCTCTTGGGTTAAGCAGGTGACGTTTAATTGAGAATTTTTGTTATCACTGATCATATTGTCTGTCATGGGATTTTCTTGTGTAAATACTGTTGAAAAAAAGTCATTTAGCATATTGGCTTTTTCCTCATCCTCATCCACCATTTCACCCAGACTATTTTTAAAGGGGCCAACACCATCATTTTTTAGTTTCTTACTATTTATGTAGTTAAAAAATATTTTGGGATTCTTTTTACTTTCTCTGGCAATGAGTCTCTCTGTCTCAATCTTTGCTGCCTTGATTTGCTTTTTACAAATGTTATTTAATTTTCTGTATTTATTTAATGCTTCATCACTACCTACTTGCTTTAATTCCCTAAATGCTTTCTTTTTGTCACATATTGCACTTCTTACCGCTTTATTTAGCCATAGTGGTTTCCTCCTATTTCTAGCATGCTTATTCCCATAGGGTATATATTGTGCACAGGTCCTATTCAGGATGCTAATAAACATCTCCCATTTGCTTTGTGTACTTTTATGTCTCAGGACATCGTCCCAGTTTATTGCACTAAGATCATCTCTCAACCGTTGGAAATTTGCCTTCCTGAAGTTTAGTGTCCTTGTGGCCCCTCTACTACACGTCTTAGTAAAGGATACTTGAAAGCTTATTAAGTTATGATCACTATTACCCAAGTGACCTCCAACCCGTATATTTGATATGCGGTCTGGCCTGTTGGTTAATATTAGGTCCAGCAGTGCCCCCCTTCTTGTTGGGTCCTGAACCAGTTGTGAAAGGTAATTGTCTCTTATAGTTTTCAAAAACTTATTACCTTTGCTAGAACTGCAGGTTTCTGATCCCCAATGTATTTCAGGGTAGTTGAAGTCCCCCATAATAATGACTTCTCCCTGAGTCGCTGCTTCATCTATTTGCTTTATGAGGATATTCTCCTCCACTTCCATTATTGTTGGGGACTTATAACAAACCCCTATCAGTAATTTATTATTTTTTCCCCCTCCCCTTATCTCCACCCACAGAGACTCTACATTTCCATTAGATTCACCTATATTATCACGCAGGATGGGTTTTAAGGATGATTTTACGTATAAACATACACCTCCTCCTCGCTTATATGTACGGTCATTTCTGAACAGACTATAGCCCTGTAAATTAACAGCCCAGTCATGGCTCTCATCCAGCCAAGTCTCCGATATCCCCACCATGTCATAATTATTTTCCAACAAAATCAATTCTAATTCCTCCATTTTGTTGGTGAGGCTTCTGGCATTAGTGAACATGCACTTTATGCATCTCTCTTTACCTCCATTCCTTCCTACTAGATTGACTGTTCTAACCCCACCCCCCATGCCACCCCCAATTTTATTACTTGTGCCCAGGTTACTGTTTACCCTATCTTCCCCTCCTATACAATGAATACCCTCCCCCCCAATCCCTAGTTTAAACACTCCTCCAACCTTCTAGCCATTTTCTCCCCCAGCACAGCTGCACCCTCCCCATTGAGGTGCAGCCCGTCCCTAGCATAGAACCTGTAGCCAACAGAGAAGTCGGCCCAGTTCTCCAGGAACCCAAACCCCTCCTTCCTACACCAATTCCTGAGCCACTTATTTATCTCCCTAATCTCCCGTTGCCTCTCTGGTGTGGCACGTGGTACAGGCAGTATTTCAGAGAATACTACCTTGGAGGTCCTTGCCTTAAGCTTGCAGCCTAATTCCCTGAAATCATCTTTAAGGACCTTCCACCTACCTCTAACTTTGTCATTTGTGCCAATGTGCACCATGACCGCTGGGTCCTCACCAGCCCCTCCCAGTAATCTGTCAACCCGATCAGCGATGTGCCGGACTCGAGCGCCAGGTAGGCAGCACACTGTTCGACGATCCCTGTCTTTGTGACAGATTGCCCTATCTATTCCCCTAATAATTGAGTCCCCCACTACCAGCACCTGTCTGGCCTGCCCTACTCTCCTGTTTTCCCCCTTACTGGAGCAGACACTCCTCTGGCTTTCAGAGGTCATGCCCTGCTGCAGCAGTGCTGTACCTGAACTCACACCCCCCTCATCTGCCAACATAGCAAATTTATTGGGGTGTGCCAGATCAGGGCTAGCCTCCCTGGCACCCTTCCCTCTACCCCGCCTTCTAACTGTCACCCAGCTAGCTACCTCATGGTCCTGAGGCTCCATAGTACCATCCTCCCCCACATCTATCCCATTGAGCAGCTGTTCAGTGAGCAGCAGACTCCTTTCCATATTGTCTATGGATCTCAGCGTTGTCAGTCGTTCATTTAGATCCAGTATCTGGGCTTCCAAATGCACAACGTACTCACATCTCACACAGCAGTATGCACCCTCGGCCGGCTGGTCAAGGAATGCATACATGTGGCAAGATGTACACTGGATGGCATTGCCAATCATGGAGCTCATTTCCTAATGGGGATTGCACCAGACAGAAATGATAAGTAAAAAGAAATGCAAAGTATTAATAAAATACAACCAGCAATTCAGTAAGTCCTCCCTTCCAAACTCCCTTAATCCAAAGTCACTGAATCACAAGTCACACACTTACTTCTGTCGCACTTGCGCTCTGTCACACAAAGCTCGTCACACTCGCTAGACACTCAGATATATAGAGGTTTTTTTTCCCTTAGCAGAAAATCAGCCTGTATCTCAGTGCACTTCCAAGGGACGTCACAAATCGGGTCACATGACCACAGTTACCTTGATAACTGAGGTCATGTGACCCAATTTGTGACATCACCACAGGTCCCATAAGCATCAGGACCTTGCCGGTGGCAGCGGTAGATCGCCGGACAGGTGAGCATACAGTTTTTTTCTTTATTTTTAACCCTTTCTTTTACTTAATTTCACTTCCGCAATGTATGTATGTACATTGCGGAAGTGAAAATGTCCCGCACAGCTCATTATTTAGTGTTTTATGGTGTTAGACGGTGTTCGACGAACATTTGTCGAACACCCCCAGATTCGAAGAATCGAATCGAATTAGAACACTAGGGTGGTGGCTGATCTCTACCCGCAACCCTTTTTTCATCAGATCAGCTGTCGAACAAAGCCACGTTCGACAATTTTTTAGTAAATTGCTCATGTTTCCGATCATGGACCGCGTCTGCAAAGTTAATGACAATTATGAAATTACCAAACATGATATGGAAAAGTTTGTTCTGCTCTACTCAGGATAAGTGTCCAATTTTCTTCTAAAGTCTCAGATATACACACGTGGTCAAAACTGTTCAAAGAAAGAAAAACCCACAATAGTCTCAGAAATAACTTGAATCAGACAAAAGTAATATTAAATAAAAGATCTATGAAAATGATCAAATAAAAGTCAGACATTGCTTTTCAACCCTGCTTCCACAGATTTTTTTTACAAATGTAATTCATCAAATAGGCCTGGACAGAAATTATAGTACCCTTAACTCTATATTTTGTTGCACAAACTTTTGAGGCAATCAAAGCAATTAAACAATTTCTGTAACTGTTAATTAGACTTCTGCACCTCTCGACAGGTATTTTGGCCCACTCCTCAATTGCAAACTGCTCCAGTTGTCACATGTTTGAAAGTTGCCTTTTCCAGATGTTTTAGCTCTTTCCAAAGATGCTCAATAGGATTTAGGTCAAGGCTCATAGAAGGCAACTTCAGAATAGTCCAATGTTTTTCTTAGCCATTCTTGGGTATTTTTAGCTGTTTGTTTTTGGTCATTATCCTGTTGCAAGACCCATGACTAGAGATGAGTCACCACCCTAGTGTTCGATTCGATTCGTCAAATTGGCGGGGTGTTCGACAACTGTTCGTTGAACACCGTTGAACAACCCGGAACACTAAATAAACAGCTATGTAGGGCTGTTTCACTTCCGCAATGTATATACATGCATTGCGGAAGTGAAATTAAGTAAAATAAAGTGTTTAAAAAAAAAAAAAAAATGTATGCTCACCTGTCCAGCGGTCCACCGATGGCTCCGGCAAGATCCTGTTGCTGATAGGACCTGTGGTGACATCAGAAAAACAGTTATCGCGGGAACTCCGGTCATGTGACCGGTTTTGTGACATCATCACAGGTCCTATCAGCAAGAGGACCTTGCTGGAAAGGTTAAAATAGACATTTTTATATTTTGAACACTTTCTTTTACTTAATTAAACTTCTAGAACTGCCAAATTTGAACCAAATTGTTCCAATTCGGCGAATGACTCGAACACTGCCAAAAACAACTCGAATTTGAGATTGGCGAACAATTCGAGTCAAACACCGCTCATCTCTACCCATGACCTGCGACTGAGACCAAGCTTTCTGACACTGAGCAGCACATTTCTCTTGAGAATCCCTTGATAGTCTTGGGATTTGATTGTACTCTGCATAGATTCAAGACACCCTGTGCAAGATGCAGCAAAGCAGCTTGTCAATGTGTGAACATGGCCTTATAGAAAGATGTCACCACTTATGAA
The DNA here is from genome assembly GCA_033576535.1 of Allobates femoralis. Lineage (NCBI taxonomy): Eukaryota > Metazoa > Chordata > Amphibia > Anura > Aromobatidae > Allobates > Allobates femoralis. The sequence goes on along the minus strand of JARQOC010000001.1, from coordinate 164,921,415 downwards.
TTTGTCATCTACTCCTGGTTTTGGCTTACAAAAAATGATTTGAAAAATTGACTAAGGTCTGGGTCACACTAGCGTTAGGTTTCCATTCTGGGGGGTTCCGTTAAAAAGATAGAATCTGGCAGCATTAACGCAATGTTACCGTAAAGGTAAGGCTGCGTTAACGCTGCCAATACATTCCTAGGGGTGACGAACCCCCGAGCACAGTTAAAATCTATGGGCCAGAGTTTGAAACCTCATGCTTTTTCCAAGCGAATCACATGACACGCGCGTCCACATAATTTCTGAGGCACCTCAGAAATTTGGTGCACTCATTAGAAGCACCAGTTCCTGGCGCTTTAACCGGCTCTTCCTGATGCCCTGGTGTGGTGGCATCAGGGTGATAGAAGGGGTTAATGACAGTGGATGATTGTCAGTATATCATTAAGCCCAGATTGATAATGTTCAGGCCTCTAGGAGACCCGCACGTTATCAATCTTGTTAGGAAATAGTTAAAAAACACAGACACAGAGAAAAATTCTTAATTTGCAATACATCACAGAGAAAAAAGCTTTAATAGAAGAAAATCAGACACAAAACCCTAATTTTCCAATTTATTAACCCTACACATACCCCGCCGATGATAGTTAACAACGATGGTCCCACAAAACAAATTCGCCACCGCTACATCCAGATTCTACAGAGATGGAACACAAGTGTCCTCTCTCTGCAGAATCTACAATCACACTGAGTACTGCGAGGAGCAGCAATATCATTCACTGAGTCACAGAGGCCCTGTGGCAGTGAACTCAGATGACTCCACTGCCAGTGACTCAGTGAGTGACATTACTCTGCTGAATTTTGGGTCCTGCGGAAAAGGTCATTTGAGTTCAGAGCTGGTGCTGAACTCTGGTGACCCTGGCCATTCTTTCACCACTTTCACAGCAGAAACCGGAACTCTGTCAGTTTCAGGTCCCTGTGTGAATGGTCGCTACGTGAAGAGTTATGTGGGAGTAATAAAGATGAAATTGATGTGTGTGTTTGTGTTTTTTTGCTCAAATAAATTATTTTTTTTGTGTTGTATATTAGTTACTCTGTACTAGAGATTCATAATCGCTGGGTCTAAAATTGGCCCAACAATATGAACCTTGGGCTCAGTGCCAGCTGGCAATATTCAGCTGGCATTAACTCTTTTATTACCCAGTCTACCACTGCCACATGGCAGCTGAAAAGAGTAGGCTACAGCTCCTGAAAATGGTGCTTCTATGAATGCGCCATTTTCTGGAGTGCCTGCGGGCTGAAATTTGCAGCAGGTGGAACCAAGAGTGCCTGGGCCTCCCCACACTAAGGGTTTCTGCCCCCAGCTGCCTCGTTGTACCTGGCTGGCAATCAAAAATATGGCAAATCTCCAAGTCATTTTTTTTTTATTTCAAGAAATAATTTTATAAAAAAGAGCTCACCTGTATTTTTGGTTTCCAGCCAGGTAAAACTAGGTAGCTGGGGGTAAGTGGCAACCCATATCAGCCTGCTGTACCTGTGCATGTGACCTAAAATACAGCAAAGCCCCACATCACAAAATTGCACTTAAAAAATGCATCAAAACTGTGGCAAAAATTACATTGCGGTTTTGGTTCCTTTTTTTGGATAGGAGATGCAGATGAACACATTGACCATAATGCGTGCAGTTTTGTGCCAATATTGCACAAAAAAAAACACATCAAAACTGAGGCAAAAATGTTTCACGGTTTTGGTGCTTTTTAGGCCAGGAGATGCAGATGAACACATTGAACGTAATTCATGCAGTTTTGTGTCAAAGTTGAACAAAATATCAGTTTTTGTAAGCGTAAACCAGAAGTGGTTGAAAAAACATAAGTGGTGACATTTTTCTATTATATGTTTCCTCAGATTTTTCAACTACTGGGTTTGGTTAGTAAAAACTGATGTAATATCGCAATCTTTGCATCAGGGTTTCAGCTACAGTTTATATCATTATAAATCTAAAATATTTATAAAATAAAAATGTATTCCTCCTGAGTCAGTACTTAGTAGGAAAAACTTTAATTGTCATTAATCCTACAATTCTTTTGGGGGTCTGTCTCTACCAGCTTTGCCCATCTAGAGATTTAAATTTTTCCCATTTTTCTTTGTAAAATGCCTCTCTTTAAGATTTAAATTTTGAATTTGACTGGGCCATTCACACACACAAATGTTTTGATGTTTTGATCTAAACCATTCCGTTGTTGCTATGGCAGTAAATTTTGGGTCGTTGTTCTGTTGGAAGGTGAACCTATGCTCAAGTCTTTTGTATCTTCCCACAAGTGTTTCTGCAGGATTTTCCTTAGTATAGCTCCTTCTATCTTCCCATCATCTCTGACAAGCTTTCTCGTCTCTGCTGAAGAAAAGTATCCCCATAGCATAATGTTGTTACCACCATGTTTGATGGTGGGGATGGTGTGCACAGGAAAACAGGCAAGTAGCGTTTACTGTGCGCTCAGCTAAAGCGCACATCCTGCAGCTCTGTGTGCGGCTGCAACTAAGGTAAACTACGGGTTCCTATGGGGCCTCATTACCAGGCAGTGTTTACCGTTAACGCTATCCACAACAGCAGAAATTGCTAAGATTTTAGCAGTGCCTGGAAATGTGGGTCCCAGCCCAAGTGTGACCCCAGCCTTAGAGATACAGCTCAATTTTTACAGAAGGTCGGTTGATTGATCAATAGAATTTCTGACCTTTAATTCTCAGTGAAGACCACTGGAGTGAGAAGTCACATTGGAGTTTCAGAGATGTATACAACACATTTAGACTTATTTAACTTGTGCCCATTTGCCAAGGGGGTATAAAATCCTTTTACCACCAACTATTCAATTGTCATAACTTACTACTGTTGATGAACAAATACTGTACATACCTTGATGACCATCCATGGTCTTTACTTTTTTAGCACAGTGTTTCCTTCTTTTTTTCCTACAATCAACTGAAATAAACTGTTTCAGTACAGTGCCCACATCATCTCAAACTAGTTTTATTACTATTAGAGATGATTGAATCTTTTGAAATTCAAATTCACAATAAATCAATTTGCCGAGAATCACAATACTTCAAAGTCTCCAATAACTCCAAAAAGATGTGCGTATCACTCTGGGGTCTCCTATCACTAAGTCAAATCCTTTTCAAACACACAAAATAAAGCACATCTTTACAATGTCAAAGCGACCCGACTTGCATAAAATAAAAAGCCTCTAATTACATGGGTAACATTCCATGACACTGTGACTTCCCCATTGAGTAAATGGAACATGTATTTAACACAGTAATACAAACACATGGTTTCTAATGTCCAAATGATTTCCACTTCGCAGCGAAGGGTAAAACAGATGAGAACCAAAGGTAAAAAGCAGTATATTTCACAACATACTGCAGTCTTAGATTTTTATGTCTTTGTAAATTGTATAAATGGTCTAAATTATCGCTTTTGCATGGTGCAAATGAAGACGCCGTGGCATTTTTACATGATTGAGTGCTATAAATATTCATGTTTGGGTAGTATAAAGAGCTTAGTTTTTTTTAAGCTGTCTAAAAATTATCTTATTAATAGAAAGACAAAACACTGTACTGTACTACACTGTGTTGAATGGGAAAATCCTGTGATCAGCTCACAAGTGCAAAAAAAGAGGGAGAGATTAATCTCTCCATCTTCTCCATTGTCTGTCTCTGGTTATATTACATTGCACTACTACTAGGATGTCTGAGTGCAGTGCAATGGTTGACTCTCACCCATAGACTTATATGGGTGTGAATGAGCCGAGACTCACTGACAAAAGCAGCCCGATAAGGGCTAAGCAAAAAAAAAAAATCACAAATCTGAGCTGCATCATTGTCACGTGGGGCCGAGTGCAATACTAGATTTCCTCTCATTAGACTTGTACGAGTCATATGTTAAGCTAGGGTCAGACCAGTGTCAGCCATAAGGCTGACAAATTAATTTTAAAGTAATGTAACGCTGTGCTCAGGCTGCATGTTCATCCCTATGGATACTGCTAAACAAGTGCAGTCGGCAGCTTCACTCCAAAGGACCGGATATGCGCTTTTGCTGAGCGTACAGGAAATGTGGTTTGCAGTGTTTTACTGGTCCTATCTGGTCATAGCTCTCGGCTGCACTTGTTCACCGGTATCCATAGTGATGTTTAAGCAGCCTGAGCACAGCGTTACATTACGTTAACGCTATACACTCAGATTGAAAAATTCTATGTTTCAAGCAGATTCTTCAGCCTTATGGCTGACACTGGTCTGACCCTAGCCTTAGTGTGACTCTACCCTTTCAAACAAAAACAATCCTGGACTTCAGAATTAGTTGAAAAATCTGTAATAAGTGGTTTAATACTTCAACACCTTTAAATCTTCTTCGCCTTGCTCACACATACCATCCGTTTTTGCCTTAAATCCGTTTTTGGGAACATTTTGGACTGTTTTTTTTCAAAGTCCAAAAACGCATATTCTTTAACGCATGGTGCACTTGAGCGTCAATGTGTTTTTTAACAACACATGCGTTTTTGTACGGCGTCCCAAAAAACTGCATGCAACGTTTTTGGGTGCTGTAAAAAAACGCATGCATTTTTTTAGAGAACGCATGCGTTTTTTTTAACATGGGGCCCTATGGGAAACGCATGCATTTTTACATGGCACATATAGGCACCATGCGTTTACACATGCGTTTTTGTATGCATTTTTGGTGAAAAAATGACTAAATCCCAAAAGTTTCCAAAAACGTTCAGAACCTCAGGGGACACTATTGGCACCCTTAGAAAAATGGATCTGTTTTTCTAAGGGCTTAAAAAACGGATTGCTATGTGTGAACAAGGCCTAACTATGTGAAAACAAACAAATAAGCAAAGTTCTGTTACTGCTGTATGTAAGGCTGGTTTCACATTGTGATTTTTTTGTGACCGCATCGGAGGTGACCCCTGGATGCCATTTCTGTGTCCAGGTCCGTGATTTTCATGGATCCGGAAACAGAAAGCCTGAGCCTGCAAAGTGCAGGCAAGCCGGGCACTTTCACTCCTGCAATGTACATACATTGCGGGAGTAACGCAAGGGTTAAAAAAACATCCCACCTCTCCGGCGTAAGTCCTGCGCCGTCTAGCTCCCGGGGCTTAAGGACCTGACGGGGCAGGGCTACCTGATCAGCTGATCGGTCATGACCGCATCAGATGAGCGGTTTAAATCTCCTGTTCGCCGATCGGTTTTGGTGGGCAGGTTATTTAAACCGCTCAGTTGATGCGCTCATGTGACCAATCAGCTGAGCAAGACAGTTCAGGACACACGCCAGAGATGGTGAGGATGATTTTTTTTAAATTTTTAACCCTTTGTTAGTTAATTTCACTTCTGCAATGTATATATATATATTTTGGAAGTGAAATTACAGGGGGACAGAGCAGTTTTAGTGTACTGAGCAAGCTCAGTACATTAAAATCGGGTCCGGGAAATGATCCGATGTTTTCCCGGCCCCATGTTATTTGCCACGGATCATGTTGGATCAGATTCTGTCCGATTTGGTCTGCTGTGCCCACAATCGGAGCAGTCTCTGATTTTGGGTACAGCAAAAAATTGGAAAGAATCGGATCCTACTCAAATTGGATGCCATTAAAGCCAAATCCGATCAGATCCATTGGCCATAGGGATACATGAGGGCCAAATCTGATCCGTGGCAGTCCATTTTACAATGGACAGCCACGGATTTAAAAAAATCTCAGGATGAAAACAGCCTAACAGACATTAACTCACAGACATGCACTGAGTGGTGATGATGAGACTGCAACAACAGTTCACTATCACTTGAATCTTGGATTTCATTTTAAGGCTAGGGTCACACTGGCATCATGGATGCGTTTTTTCCATGCGTGTTTCACACTTGTCTTTTGTGAAAAATACATGGAAAAACGCATCCATGGGCACCAATGCAAAAAACACATGGCCAAAGTGCAATGCGTTTTTTGGATGCGTTTTTTTGCTCAACACCAAACAATGCATCCCGCTGCAATTTGTGGTGCTTTTTTGGTAATTTTTAAAAACGCATGCGTTTTTGTAACACGGGGCCTTATGGGAAACGCATGCAAAAACACACGCCACTAAATGGTACCATGCATTTTTGCATGCGTTTTTTAAGGCTGCTCCAGACCTAACATCAAGAACGCAGGTTGCCAAAAACATCCTCAAAAACACAGCCAAATGTGACCCTAGCCTAAGACTGAGATTTTCAATGTGGTACATCAGCACTGAGGTAGTAAACTAAAATGACATTAGACCTTTTTGTATTAGTATCTTGTGTGCTCTGTGTGCTTTATCCCTACATTATAAAGACATAAAAGTCAGAGTTCCATCAAACAGATTTCCATTCTTTTATTCTCCTTCCTCCAACGCGTTTCGGCACCCCACCTGGCACCATATCCCTGAGAAAGGTGCCAGGTGGGGCGCCGAAACGCGTTGGAGGAAGGAGAATAAAAGAATGGAAATCTGTTTGATGGAACTCTGACTCATTTGTGAGTTTTTCTTGAGCTTGGAGCAGCGTGGACTGTGACACACCTTCATTCCCATCATCATTTTGGTTTGCAGTATGTCGGTTGAACCCCACAAAAGGTCCAAACTAGATTAAGTGGTCACCGATATAATGCAAAAGTGGGTTTACTCACACACAGTTTATGGCGACATCTGCTACAGAAACATGGAGGGAGATTTGATATCCAGATAACGCCTGTGGAACATATCCCAACCTCCATTTCAAATAGGATCCAAGTACTCAACAGAAAGAAATCCTTCTGGATGTACCACCTGCGCAACCTACATCCGGATGGATTGAATAATAAACTGGAGAATATATAAGACATGAGCAGAGTATAGACCAGATGCTTGCCATGTTTGAATTCCAAAATCCCCCTGAGAAAGCGGCATCTTGCAAACAATAGAAAAAGACACTTATTATATTTCTCAACTCTTTCTCCAATAACCGCTACAGCGGTTTATGTGGAAGGGGGACACATCTTCCCCAGGAGGAGAACTGTGTTACACTTTAATCCCCAGGAATATGATATTATAAAGAAGAATAAATACAACACTTAGCATATGTAAAGATGTTTTTTCATAGTTATTAAGTGATTTTATTGGGTGATAGCGATCGTAAAATGAAAAGCAGAAAATAAAAAATAAATCAGACCCATTCAATAGATTTTAATGATGAAACTAACTGCTTATTAAAGGTATGGAACTCATAAGGATACAACTCATGATAACAGATATACAGTGCGTTGTGAAAGTATTTAGCTGCCTTGAACTTTTCAACCTTTTGTTACATTTGAGGCTTCAAACATAAAGATATAAATTCTAAATTTTTTGTGAAGAATCAAAATTTATTGGATATTTTAAACTTTTTTAACATATAAAAAACTGAAAAAATGTCAGTGCACGGCTTTTACAACAGTCATACTAATGACATTATAATGACAATCATACTGATGACATGTGTTTCTTGTTGAATATTATGTACCTCAGGGTCACCAACAGTTGTTCCCCCACAGGAATCGCTTGACATGGTTGAGTGTCCTCCCTGGTGATGATCCTCGGACATGACGCAGCAGGTCATCAAAGCTCTCTTTTGACATCTGTGTATAGTCCATGATCTTCTCTGGGTTCTCCCGCAGCTCGGCGTACAAGTAGCAGTAGGCTCCGTGGCTCTTTCGCACTTCTACGATGAGGTGTTGCCAGTAGCGACGACGACGTCTTCTCCGCGTTGCTCTTCTCGTTTGTTCCTCACAAGCCACAACAAAGGAAAAAGCCATCTTCAATGACAAATTTAGGTTCTGATTGAAGGTCTCCATGTCTTGATCCATCTTGCAGCTGGATACAGCAGCAAAAGAAGAGTATTTAATCTGTACAAGGTCTATATATAGACTTTCCAGAAGACACGCCCTTTGGGTGTGGCTTGTAACAAGATAATACTGACAACTAAACTGAAAAATCAGAACACATCCGCATTAAAAATGCAAACGCATGCAGAAACATCCATGCTCTGCATTTTTTCACATCATGCGGACTATTATGCGGATAGAAAACGCAGTGGAAACATGTGTGTGCCATCCGTTTGGCATACGTTTGCATATGCAGACAATATGCTGCGCTCACAAACACTATTCTTATCGAACATTGTTGAAATTCATTTTACACTTTGAATTTCAGGAAATTCGTCTCAAACTCAATCTTCCGTGAAATGATCTACTTACATCTTAACCTCACCAAAAAAATGGATGGGAATCTAATATTAAACAACAAACTATTTAATATCACAGTATATTGAGAGACTTTCCTGTTCTTTAATTAAAAAATGGTCCAAGAATTATTCCTCTTAATCATTTGTGATCAGGCATGTTATTCTATTCAGGACACTGACAGTGTTGCTGTCAAAGGTAACATCATCCTGCAGTAACTAAGATGAGCAATGTGCCAAAAATTATATAATGCCCTACTTCTTCCTCACTCATACAGCAGCCAGAGACAAAGAGTTTCATAGCGCTACTGCACAGCTGGTGCCATTTGTGATGGTAATTCTTTTATCACTGCAAGTGCCTTCCACATACTTAGTCATAGTAAATGCAAACACAGTGCGAACGCAGACATTTTGATGTGAACGCAGCGGTGATTGTCAGCATGCGTTCACATAGTATGTCATGCTAAATGTGCCCGACCACCCAATCAGAGGTGTCAGCTGCCTGGAGGCGGAGATCAGCAGCAGCCAAGAGGCATAGATCAGCAGTGGCGAAAAAGAGCTTCACAGCTGATCTCATCCTCCCGGCCACCGCTCATCTCCTCCTCCTGGCTGACGCCACTGGAGATCACCGGTGTTGAAGAACAAGAGATCAGCTGCGGCAAAGCAGGAGATCAGCGGCAGGGGCCGGGAAGGAGAAGAAGAAAGAAGAAGGAAGAAGAAGAAAAAAGAAGAAGGAGAGAGAGACACCAGGCACTTACTATGGAGCAATGTGAAGTAGAAAACACAGGTGCTTGTCTTCTTAAAATTCTCTTTATTATTTGAAAATTATAAAATCATTCAGCGTGCTAGCTGGGCGCTAGATGCGTTTCGGAAGAACAACTTCCTTAATCATTAGCCATGATATCCATTGACTAATGATTAAGGAAGTTTTTCTTCCGAAACGCGTCTAGCGCCCAGCTAGCACGCTGAATGATTTTATAATTTTCAAATAATAAAGAGAATTTTAAGAAGACAAGCACCGGTGTTTTCTACTTCACATTGCTTCCTGGGCAGTTGCCAAAGCTGCCACACCAGGTGCGGGAATCCAGGAGGTGGCCTTCCCCTTCCCCCTTTCCATTTGAATGAAGAAATCACTTACTATGGAGACTTTGGTGTGATCCGCAGTGTCTGCTTGTGCCGTCATGCAGATGACACTGTGGATCCATTTATTTTTTGTGCGCATGAGGACGCTTGCGTATGACGCGAACGCTCTCAGACGCACAAAAAATGCAACATGTAGCGTTCAGAGGGCGCTTATAAAAAACGTATCTGAACACAAACGCATGTGAACGCAGCCAAACGCCGGTACCATGCGGTCCCATGTTAAACATAGGAATGCAGTACGCATGCGTTTGGCTGCATTCGCATACGCTGCGTTCAGAACGCAAATGTGAAACCAGCCTTGGATTTTCAAGTCAGACTACTGAAACAGGAGTGATGTACTTTGCCATGTAATGGCTGTAAGGAATTATGAGAAAACCTACCTAATCTTCTGCAATGTTAAAAAATTGAAGTGGGTTTTTCCTGGCAGTTTGCAGAAAATTGCGATTCATGTTGTTTTAATTATCCCGGACCTGTGAATTACATAAACTTTAACAGGAATTTAATTTGTGTCGGATCAATTCATTTATCTCTAATTACTATGACAAGTGTACAGTGTAATATACTGTAATACATTCACAGCATGAACATACAGTCAATGAATCTGTGAATCTTCAACAATTGAATGATGTTTTGAGCATCATGTTGAATCTACAAGATGTTTGTAGGTGAATGTTATATTGTGGACTCTTAAATATATACATAAAATATATTGAACATGTTTTTCTGTTGTGTTTTCTAGAAAATATTTGTCTACCATCTATTCTTATACTTTCATTCATGTTCTAACTTACAATGACCCAGCAACTCCTTACAGACAAAACTAAGCAATGTAAAGGTGCATCTCTAATGACTGATAACTTGAACAAAAGAGAAAAAGAAATTGACTCTTTCTAGCACTTAGTACATATGATTATAGCTTCTAGTCCTGGGGGAAACAGTTTAACGGTTCTTAAAATCAATGACTGAACTCCTAAAAAAAAAAGAATTAATCTCCAAATAGATTAAATAAAGTCCTTAGAAATCAATGATTCATTTACAACTGCAGTGGAATTGTCTGCAAACAGATTAAACAAGACTGTATGATGATTGCTCTTTCATTTCCTAGGAATTTTTAGCATTCATTGGAATTTGAATATATGGTGCACTCTGGCGAGAAAGGGAGTCTGATGTAAAAAAATTATTTACTATATTTATGAGAAATTTTGAATTCCTCATATTACTAAGGCTAGGGTCAGACCTGCATCTACCCCTAGCCTGGTGGATAGAAATTTGCAGGCTGAGCGCATAGCATTACCAGCAGGTAATGCTATGCGCCGCCTGTGTATTGATCCCTATGGCAACCTGATGTTTACCGCAGCAACCGGCTCCACACAAAACTCCAGGATATGCGCTTTTGGAGAGCGCACAGGAAAATGCTGCAAACAGGGTGCCTTCTCCAAACTGCCATTTTTAGATCTCTCCACAGGTGTTCTATGGGATTCAGGTCTGGACTCATTGCTGGCCACCTTAGAAGTCTCCAGTGCTTTCTCTCAAACCATTTTCTAGTGCTTTTTGAAGTGTGTTTTGGGTCATTGTCCTGCTGGAAGACCCATGACCTCTGAGGAAGACCCATCTTTCTCTCACTGGGCCCTACATTATGCTGCAAAATTTGTTGGTAGTCTTCAGACTTCATAATGCCATGCACACGGTCAAACAGTCCAGTGCCAGAGGCAGCAAAGCAACCCCAAAACATCAGGGAACCTCCGCCATGTTTGACTGTAGGGACAGTGTTCTTTTCTTTGAATGCCTCTTTTTTTCTCCTGTAAACTCTATGATGATGCCTTTGCCTAAAAAAGCTCTACTTTTGTCTCATCTGACCAGAGAACATTCTTCCAAAACGTTTTAGGCTTTCTCAGGTAAGTTTTGGCAAACTCCAGCCCTGCTTTTTTATGTCTCTGGGTAAGAAGTGGGGACTTCCTCGGTATCCTACCATACAGTCCCTTTTCATTCAGACGCCGATGAATAGTACGGGTTGACACTGTTGCACCCTCGGACTGCAGGGCAGCTTGAACTTGTTTGGATGTTAGTTGAGGTTCTTTATCCACCATCCGCACAATCTTGCGTTGAAATCTCTTGTCAATTTTTCTTTTCCGTCCACATCTAGGGAGGTTAGCCACAGTGCCATGGGATTTAAACTTCTTGATGACACTGCGCACGGTAGACACAGGAACATTCAGGTCTTTGGAGATGGTCTTGTAGCCTTGAGATTGCTCATGCTTCCTCACAATTTGGTTTCTCAAGTCCTCAGACAGTTCTTTGGTCTTCTTTCTTTTCTCCATGCTCAATGTGGTACACACAAGGACACAGGACAGAGGTTGAGTCAACTTTAATCCATGTCAACTGGCTGCAAGTGTGATTTAGTTATTGCCAACACCTGTTACCGGTGCCACAGGTAAGTTACAGGTGCTGTTAATTACACAAATTAGAGAAGCATCACATGGTTTTTCTAACAGTGCCAATACTTTTGTCAACCCCCTTTTTATGTTTGGTGTGGAATTATATCCAATTTGGCTTCAAGACAATTATTTTTGTGTTTTTTCATTGAAGAAAAATTAAATAAAGATAAAAATACTAAAGAATTTGTGATTGCTATCATTTTCAGGAAGGAACTGAGTATTAGCTGACAGAATTGCAGGGGTGTCAATACTTTTGGCCACAACTGTATACAGATACTTTGGTGGCTATGTATGCTATGTTAACTGTGTTACATCTGTTACTTAAAAATACATGTATTTTTTTCCCGTTATAAGTATTTCATCCCTTGCTGATTTTGTAAGTTTATCCACTTGCAAAGACATGAACAGTCTATAATTTTAAGGGTAGGTTAAAACAGAGCTAGTATATCAAAAATAAAATCCAGAAAATCAAATTGTCTAATTTATATAAATGAACTTGCATTTTGAAGAGGGAAATACGTATTTGATCTCCTACCAACCTTTAGGAGTTATGGCTCCTGCAGACCAGTTAGGCTGGTTTCATACTGCAGTTTTCTCCCTGATCAGGTACGATCAGGTGTGTGTGTCAAACCCAGGAGTGTCTCCAAAACTCAGAACAGGTGTCAATCGTTCAATTATAGTTTTTCTCTGCAAGTTCCTCTCCTGGTTCCTCTCCTGGTTTTGGCACACAAACCTGATCTAACCTGATCAGGGAAAAAATTGCAGTGTTAAACCAGCCTAAGGCTGGCTTCACATTGCGTTTTTGAGGCATCCAAGTCTATCCGTGTTAAATTGGATAGACTCGGATGCGATTTGGCTTTCCATGTATCCCTATGGGCATGGATTGTGCTTGGATGTGTCCCTTTTGCCATCTGATTTATGCACAATTTGTAGCCTTCCGATTTAGTCACTGATCCAAAATCGCAGCCTACTGCGATTCTGGTGTCCGTGACTGAAATCGGACACCACGGATCCGTGATGGATCCGTGATAGTCCGTAGGGCTACACAATCGGATCCGATGTCGGCTCCGTGATTATGTACTGAGCATGCCCAGAGGCAGTGCTCAGTTCATAACCTGTCTGTCCCTGACACTCCCTGTCTGTCCCTGCCTGTTCCTCTTGTATCTCTGCTCTCCTCTATCCTTTCCCCCCCGTCCTCCCCCCTGTCCTCTCCCCTCCGGTATGTGAAAAAAAAAATCCTCCCAGAGGATACTTTACCTTTCGCCAGCTGCGGGGATGTGACAGTCCCCTTTTGGTGGCTGAAGGGCCTGTGGTGATCTCACAGAGCCGGTCACCTGACAAATCAGGTGACCAGCTCTGTGGCATCATGAGAGGTACTTGCAGCCACCAGAAGGAGACTGTCGCATGGAGCCGGCGGAAGGTAAAGTATCCTCCGGGAGGATTTTTTTTTTCACATACTGGTGGGAGAGGACAGGGGGGAGGACAGGGGGGAGGATAGAGGAGAGGGAGAGCAAAGATAGAAGAGGGACAGGCAGGGAGAGACAGGGAGTGACAGGGACAGATAGAGAAGATGCAGGGACAGGCAGAGAGAACAGGATCCACACGGATCCTGCATCGGATCGGATACGGATGGCTATTTGCCATCCGATTGCAGGGATCCGTGTGGATCTGTGGCTGTCCATGGGATCCTGACAACACATGGAACCAAACGGACAGCCCAAAAACGCATTGTGAAGCCGGCCTAAGATGCTCTTAATTAACTCGTTATCTGCACTAAAGACAGCTGTCTTAAATTGCCACCTGTATGAAAGACTCCTGTCCACACACTCAATTAGTCAGACTCTAGCCTCTACAACATGGTCAAGACCAAAGAGCTTTCTAAGGATGTCAGGGAAAATATGCTACACCTGCACAAAGCTAGAATGGGCTACATAATTATAAAGGTACCGTTACACGGCACAACATCATGCCCAACATCGCTGAAAAGTGACGTGTACAACGATGTTGAAACAACATCGTTAGTGCGTCGTTGCATGTAACCGAACGATGTAACTACGATAATTAGTAAAGTTGGAGTTGCCAGGTTCATGAACATGTTCTAAAACCTGACGATGTCGTTCAAGCGATCTGGTAGCATCGTTCTGTGTGACACCACGATAACGATGTCATGGACGACTTCACCCATTCACAGCAATGACACAGCAGTTCACAGCATTCGCGGGGTTTGCAAATGATACCTGCTCACAACATCATTGTCCACGATATCTAGACATGTGACATCTCAGCAGCGATGTTGAAATGATGTATTAAAAGACCTCGCGTCCACGAGATCTTAGCAGACATCGCTCCAACATTGCGCCGTGTAACGGTACCTTAAGTAAGATACTGGGTGAGAAGGAGACAACTGCTGGTGCAATAGTAATAAAATAAATAAATAAGAAATACAAAATGGGTGTCAATCGACATTAATCTGGGGCTTCATGCAAAATCTCATCTCGTGGGACATCCAGGATCATGAGGTAGATGAGAGATCAGCCAAAAACTACACGGGGGATACTTGATAATGATCTCAAGGCAGCTGTCACCAAGTAAATCATTGGTAAACATATTATGCCATGATGGATTAAAATCCTGCAGTGCCCGCAAAGTCCCACTGACCAAGACGGCACATGTCCTGGCCTGTCTGAAGTGTGCTAATGAGTCGGGCTGGCAGGGAAGGGGTTACTCGGATACCGGGATGGTGGCTTCGGTGGGGATCACGACTGGTTGGGTCCCGGTTCCTTGCCCTGGGCACTCAATGGCTGATGGGGATGATGATTGGGGATTATATGTGACGCCACCTGTGGTGTCTGGTAAGCAGCTACCAGTACTGTAGCTGGGCACTGAGGTGATGGTGTGGTGCTGCAGAGGTAGTATAGCTCCCCACAGGTGGAGTTTTTCCTCAGCGCGACGGGGTGGATGAGGGGAGTTGTAGTCCAAATCTCTGTGGTGCTGCAGAGGCCTTTCGGGCGACGGATTAAATGAAGCCAGAGTTCAAATCAACTCAAACAGTTCTTTTACTGGTACCAGATGATAAAGGTACAAAGACAGCCTCGCCTGCCGGGGTAGTAGTCAAAGATTTTAGGATTCACCACAGAGTCTGTCAGAGGTGTCTCTTGATTATCTTTCTCGGTCTCTGTTCACAATGGCTCTCTGCCCTCCCACGCTGAAGTCTGGTTACTAGTCCCCTGGTCTGTTGCCTTAAGTCACTGTTACCTCTTGGCGTGGATGTAGTGGCTCCCTTATGAAGGCCCACAACACACTGGTCTGCAGGTTGGGATAAACCTTATCAAAACCGCCTCGGTTCCTGTTTGCCGGTGTGACCTGGACACTCCAGACGCCTCCGACCAGACCTGAAGTTTCCCCTTCCTGTTCCCTTCTCCTGTCACTTTCTGATTGACTTCGCTGTCTCCCAACTGTCACTCACATCTCCTGATCACCTAAGCTCCACCCCCCTGGGACCTACTGAAATACAGTCCCCTGTGCTAGGGTGTCTGTGGATGGGTTTTGTGTACAGACTCTGTAGTTTCCCCCTCCACGTGTGACTACGGAGATATTACACCTTGTTTTCGGGGTGCAGTACTTCCCTGTGGCATCCCGCCAGGGGAACGCCACACTAATAAACACCTTGATGATTCTGAGAGTAATTGGGAGCAGGTGCTCTGGTCAAATGAGACAAAAATTGAGCTCTTTGGCATTAACTTGCTGTGTATGGAGAAAGAGAAATGCTGCCTATGACCCAAAGAATACCATCCCCTCAGTCAAGCATGACAGTGATAACATATTTTGGCAGTGTTTCTCTGCTAAGGGCACAGGCCTACTTCACTGCATCAATGGGGCAATGGATGGAGCTATGTACCATAAAATCCTGAATGACAAACTCCTTCCCTCCGCTAGGACATTAAAAATGGGTCGTGACTGGGTCGTCCAGCATAAGAATCACCCAAAAGATTCAACCAAGGCAACAAAGGAGTGGCTCAAAAAGAAGCACATTAAGGTGATGGAGTGACCTAGCCAGTCTCCAGACCTTAATGACTCCCCTTATGGAGGGAGCTGAAGCTCCAAGTTGCCAAGCGACAACCTCAAAATTTAAATGATTTAGAGAAGATCTGTAAAGAGGAGTGGACCAAAATTCCTTCTGACACATGCATAAACCTCATCATCAACTGGAAGAAACGTCTAACTGCTGTGCTTGCTAACAAAGGTTTTGCCACACAGTACTAAAGAGGACCTGTTACCCCCCTGGTGCTTTCCAAACTGAAAGCTTCACTGAATGCAGTGTGTCTGCTGCAATAAGGGAAGTGGTCCCTCATGTCTCTAGCCTCACTGTGAGTTGAACAAAACACTTTAGAAAGTGTGCAGATAAGGAGTCTGGAGAGACTTACTCAGTATGGAGTCATCGCTATTCCCTAGTGTCCTTCCCACCTCCAGCCCTCTCTGTGCCACCTCCAGCCTCCTCAGTGCCGCCTCCTTTATGTGTCTCCCCTCCTCACCCGATCTGAAGTCACACAGGCGCAGAGCGAGCAATGGGCTGGAGCAGCTCCCGGCAGCTGAAATGCTTCTGCCAGTGACGTCAGCGCCGGAGCCTGCCCTGCATACAGCATAATACTTAGGAAAAAGTAGGTATATAGTGCATAATCCACAATATCGAAAAACCTAAAGGAACAATATTGTCTGCATGATAATATTTTTTCACATGCCTAGCAAGACTAGTTGACTAATGTATTTTTTCTTAATAATAGAAAAATGCAGCCTTTCAAGTATTTGAGAGTTTGACTATGTATTTAAAATTATGGCATATAAGTAACATTTATCGGTGTTAAGGTACAGAGGAATGTCAGTACTAAAATCAATGTAAATGTTGATAGGAAAAGATTATTGAGGTCTTTTAAAAAGAAAGCTTTTAAGTCTCTGAGTCATATTGAAACAGCTAATGCAACATGAATATCTATTATAACCTTGATGCTGGTTGGCGAAAGGAAGAAACAACAAAGTGGTAAATTTGTTTTTATAAAGAATATTTGCTATATGTCACTACTGGTTTGGATTTTAATATATAAGATACATTGAAGCTACTCATAATCATTGTTCAATGTCCACTTAAAATGAAGGTCTCTGCTACATTATTGAGTTGCAAAGACTATTTTCTTTAGATTACTAAATATAATTTACTTTATTGTATTGTGCTTCAGGTTTTCATATATCATTTTCACTAAGAGATTTTTCCCTTAAAACGTAACTAATTTTATGATATAATAAGAAAGCTCTAAATGTCATATTTACTCTACATTAAGTAAAATTTTCTAATTCATGTTCTAAAATATTGTCTCGTTTTCATTAAGATATGATTAACGACTAATAAAAAGTAACACACTCCCTAAAAATAGTCTCCCCAACTGAATCACATTATTACACAGTCTCTATGCATTTCACTATTCCCCACAATTAAACAATTCATCTGAAGTCAGTCTGCTTGCCTTGGCTGAAGGTCAGTGTCGGTGATGGTACTCCACTGGTGGATGATCTAGGGGGGTCACAGGGGCTAGTCCTGCCAGGTTATTTTTCACCACCACCTGCTCCTCCGCACACTCCATCATGACAACTAGTGGAGAAGACGATGTAGGAACTAGGGGACAACCATGCCCTGTAGGCCAGATAAGCCAGATAGGATCAGCTTATGGCACACCGACATGCCCTGTTGGTTTGGGTGCAGTTGGCTGGCTAACCAAGAGAGGCCTGTCCTCCACCCGATGCCACATTCTCTCCCAGTCGGTTTCCTACTGCCATTTCCTCAATTGATCGGCGGTGGCAGCTCAACATAAGCAAACCGCAAACCACCCCTTGCTTTCCCACACTTTCATGAAGGTGACTTTCTCTCCAACAAATATGGTGTGCAGTCTTTTGGGAAGATGATCATGCAGCAGCAGTGCCGGGACAAGGCATTTTGGTGCCCTAGGCAGGTAAGGCAAACGGCGCCCCCCCCCCCCCCCGAAATATGTCTGGGAATAAAAATGTCAGCATACTTTGAAAGTAAATTTAATTTAACAGGGACCTATAAAAGGTTCGTCCAACCACACTACAGAGACATACTGATAGGTTGTTTACATTGTGAGCCCCAATGGGGACAGTGTTCATGATGTATGTAAAGTGCTGTGGAGTTCATAGTGTAATATAAATGCAAAAAGTATTATTCTTAATATTATGTCACAATACCAGGATCTGAGGATCTTCTATTTCGAGGTCAGGGACTCTCTGATGCCATGTTGCTGCTTGTCTCGCTGTTGTCCTCTTTTGAAACTGCAGTGCGGTGGACAAGAGAGCATTAACTGGTTAATAACAAGAAGTATGGAGTGTGTACTGAGCCATAAACCCTCCCCTTACCATGAAGTATGGAGTGTGTACTGACTGAGCCATAAACCTCCTCATACCATGTCCAGCAGACATTGTAGGATTACTACCCGTATATACTCGTGTATAACCCGACCTGTGTATAAGCCGACCCCCCTACTTTTGCCCCCAAAACCTGGGAAAACCTATTGACTCGTGTATAAGCCGAGGGTGGACCCCAGCACAGGTATACAGCCCCCAGCAAAGTGGTATACAGCAGCCTCTCCAGTGGTATATACAGACTCCAGTGGTAATACAGCAGCCCCAGTGGTAATACAGGAGCCCCAGGGGTAATACAGCAGCCCCAGGGTAATACAGCAGCCCCAGGGGTAATACAGCAGCCCCAGGGGTAATATAGCAGCCCCAGGGGTTATACAGCAGCCCCAGGGGTTATACAGCAGCCCCAGGGGTAATACAGCAGCCCCAGGGGTAATACAGCAGCCCCAGGGGTAATACAGCATCCCCAGGGGTAATACAGCAGCCCCAGGGGTTATACAGCAGCCCCAGGGGTAATACAGCAGCCCCAGGGGTTATACAGCAGCCCCAGGGGTTATACAGCAGCCCCAGTGGTATATACAGGCCCCAGCAGTATATACAGCAGCCCCAGTGGTATATACAGGCCCCAGCAGTATATACAGCAGGCCCAGTGGTGGTGTATAAAGGGCCCAGTGGTGGTGTATACAGGGCCTAGTGGTGTATACAAGACCCAGTGGTGTATACAGGGCCCAGTATGCGGGGGCCGGGGGGGGGAAGCGCGCCTTTGCACACTCACCGCGGCCGCCGTCACCGTGCGTCTGCTGTAAGGCTGCTTTCACACTGCGTTTTTCTGTGATCCGTGGCTGTCCGTTGTAAAACAGACAGCCACGGATCAGATTTTGACCCCATGTTATCCTATGGGCACGGATCACATCGGATTTGGCCTTATTGGCATCCGATTTTTGTCGGATCCGATTCTGGCCGATTTTTTGCTGTGCCCAAAATCGCAGCCTGCTTCGATTTTTGGCACAGCGGGTCAAATCGGACCGAATGGGATCCGACCTGATCCGTGCCAAATAAGGCTGCTTTCACACAGCGTTTTTGTGCTGTCCGAGGGGATCAGACTTTTTGCAGCACCCCTCAGACAGCATCGGATCCAAACTGATGACTGCAATCGGATGCCAAATAGGCATCCGATCCCGATGTTTTGCAGCATCAGTTTGGATCCTCTCCCTGCTCCTCCTGTCACCTTGTCCCCCTCCTGTCCCCCTCCTGTCACCCTTCTCCCCTCTGTCTCCCCTCTTTGTCCCCTCTGTCCCCCCACTTTGCAGCCCCTCTTTGCAGCCGCTCTTTGCCCCCCTCTTTGCCCCCCTCTTTGCAGACCCTCTTTGCCCCCCTCTTTGCAGCCCCTCTTTGGACCCCCTCTTTGCTCCCCTCTTTGCATCCCCTCTTTGGACCCCCTCTTTGCTCCCCTCTTTGCCCCCCTCTTTGCAGACCCTCTTTGCAGCCCCTCTTTGCCCCCCTCTTTGCTCCCCTCTTTGCAGACCCTCTTTGCCCCCTCTTTGCAGCCCTCTTTGCCCCCCTCTTTGCAGACCCTCTTTGCCCTCTTCTTTGCAGCCCCTCTTTGGACCCCCTCTTTGCCCCCTCTTTGCTCCCCTCTTTGCAGCCCCTCTTTGCCCTCCTCTTTGCAGCCCCTCTTTGGACCCCCTCTTTGCATCCCCACTTTGGACCCCCTCTTTGCCCCCCTCTTTGC
This sequence comes from Allobates femoralis, assembly GCA_033576535.1. Lineage (NCBI taxonomy): Eukaryota > Metazoa > Chordata > Amphibia > Anura > Aromobatidae > Allobates > Allobates femoralis. The sequence goes on along the minus strand of JARQOC010000001.1, from coordinate 164,901,452 downwards.
AGCCCCTCTTTGCCCCCTCTTTGCAGCCCCTCTTTGCTCCCCTCTTTGCCCCCCTCTTTGCTCCCCTCTTTGCCCCCTCTTTGCTCCCCTCTTTGCCCCCTCTTTGCAGCCCCTCTTTGCCCCCTCGTTGCTCCCCTCTTTGCCACCTCTTTGCAGCCCCTCTTTGCCCCCCTCTTTGCCCCCTCTTTGCTCCCCTCTTTGCCCCCTCTTTGCTCCCCTCTTTGCCTCCTTTGCAGCCCCTCTTTGCAGCCCCTCTTTGCTCCCCTCTTTGCCCCCTCTTTGCAGCCCCTCTTTGCTCCCCTCTTTGCAGCCCCTCTTTGCCCCCCTCTTTGCCCCCTCTTTGCCGCCCCTCTTTGCTCCCCTCTTTGCAGCCCCTCTTTGCCCGACTCTTTGCCCCCTCTTTGCTCCCCTCTTTGCTCCCCTCTTTGCCCCCTTTGCAGCCCCTCTTTGCTCCCCTCTTTGCCCCCTCTTTGCCCCCTCTTTGCTCCCCTCTTTGCTCCCCTCTTTGCCCCCTCTATGCTCCCCTCTTTGCCCCCTCTTTGCTCCCCTCTTTGCCCCCTTTGCAGCCCCTCTTTGCTCCCCTCTTTGACCCCTCTTTGCAGCCCCTCCTTGCCCCCTCTTTGCTCCCCTCTTTGCCCCCTCTTTGCCCCCTCTTTGCTCCCCTCTTTGCCCCCTCTTTGCTCCCCTCTTTGCCCCCTCTTTGCTCCCCTCTTTGCCCCCTTTGCAGCCCCTCTTTGCTCCCCTCTTTGCCCCCTCTTTGCTCCCCTCTTTGTCCTCCTTCTGCAGAGCTTAAAAAATAAAAAAAATCTTCATTCTCACCTCTCCACGACACCCGCGCTGCTTCCAGCTTCTTCTGATCAACAGGACCTGGCGTGATGTCACAGTCACATGACCGGTTACCGCGGTAACCGGTCATGTGACTCAACTGTGACATCAGGCCAGGTCCTAGACGCACAGAGCGCTGGAGGCATCGCTGGATCGTGGAGAGGTGAGAATAATGATTTTTTTATTTTTAACTCTTTCATTTCACAGGATATCACTTCTGCAATGTATGAATATACATTGCAGAAGTGATATTATGGCACAGAGCGATTTTAGTGTACTGAGCATGCTCAGTACACTAACATCGGGTCCGAGGAACTCAGCTGTTTCCTCGGATCCGCGCTCCATAGGCGCCATGCTGGAGGAGAGGAGGGGCGGGCACCGGGCAGAGCTGCAGGACAGGAAGTCCCCTCCTCCCTCCTCTCTGGCCGGCGCGGCCGCCGGCGGTCAGCACGGGGCCCTCCTGGGGGCGGGCAATGCGCCCTCCACAAGATGGCGCCCTAGGCGATCGCCTAGGGTCGCCTACCCATCGTCCCGGCCCTGTGCAGCAGGGTGAACCAGTTGATGTAGCAGAGATGCCCAGTACCTTCTTCCGCTACAAAGCCAAACCTCTTATCCTGCAAGAATGCCACCACCTTGCGTCTCGTACACTGCTCATAGAAGTCATTGGCCTTAGGCCCATGCAACCAGTTCCAGGCCATATTATCTGCAAAATGAATCTTCTCAATAAAGGAGACCAGTGTCAGACTGGGTGGTTCATGCTGTGTTGGACAGCTGCTTAGAGGATGTAGGGTTTCCAAGATGAGAATAGCCCCAGTTGAAGGCCTCTGGCGGGCATGATACTCATTGTCTTGTGTTGGCTTACAATATCCTAAAAGGTTTCCTTGTTTAAGAGCAGTTTTCATCAATTCCTGCCCCTTCAGGGTGTTACGTATTGACTACCTTGTAGTATGGAAGTGCTGCTGCTGTAGGTTTAAATGAAGCCTTTTTTTCCTTGCACAGTGTGGTAGATGAGGCTAATGAGCAGAGCACGTAGTAGCAGGTGTGTGTGTGTGAATGCTTAGGTATGCTGAGGGGCGTGTATGAGCTGGTTGCTCCCCACCCCTTGACCTTAAATGGATCAGCTCACATACACCTGTTGTCTCTGATTCAGTTCACTACTGGACTGTGACCTGTCGTGAGCAGAATCTGATCCTGAGCTGCTGCAATATTCTCCATTGGAGGTTGCTGAGTTCCTTGTCCGTTGGTGGGGGTAGGGGCTTATGCCTAGGGCTTCTTAGGAGTCAGGGACTTAGGTTGGTGGCTCAAACTGCCTCACCATCAGAGTTACCTTTGAGATCAGGGCTTGCCAGGGACCCTAGTAGCAGGGCCAGAGTATGCTCCCCTTACCCCCTACATCCCACCCCTTGCTACCCTAGCCTCCACAATGTATCACAGGGCTTGTTAAATCTCTCATGCTTACTGAATAAAATGCTTGGCTGCACCTGTAGTAAGTTTATTTCTTAACATGTCAGCGATGTGTTCTGTTACACATGTTTTCAGCATCCTACCGATGCATCCAATGTAAAATATATTGTAAGTAGTACAGCTAATAACATATATGACATATTTTGTTTAACAATTAATAAATTAACCTATGAAAAAAGAAAAACCATTAGATACAAACACTGACTTTTTTTCTGTATATTTAAAAACATTGTTCTTCTTTGAAAAAAAACTTTTTTTGTTCAACCATACTGTACCTTGGTGTAAATTTCGACTATACATACTAAGACTTAGTAACTAAGTGATAAAAGGTTTCACAATAATTGACCCCTTTTGAACATGAATCTTATAATTGATTGTAAAATGGTATTTAGACTAGTATCTCGAAACAAAAGCGGTAAGTATTTTGAATATTTTGTTTATAAAGTAAAACTGAACAATTTAGTTTCCTTCATATATATTTTCATTTTTCAATCGAGAGGTCTTATTTTTTAAGGGAGAGCTGTCATTTTGGATACATAATATATAACTGTGCACGTACAATTTTTTATATTGTGTCCTTTTTAACTACCATATTTTGGAGAAGCCAATTTTGATCTTTTATTATCTATTTTGTATTATTATTATTAGATATTTTTGAACCTGCAATCTTTTTACAGTACTCTGCAATACTTTAGTATCTCTTTCATATGCTTCATTGATCAATGGTTCATGACATGATTTTTTTTCTGTTAGTTTGAATCTGACAGGTACAACCTCTTGCATTGATCTAAAATATTGTAGATATGGGGAGGCAAAATAAAAGCCTCATACAAATTAATTTCAAGTAATCATGTTAGTAGCTTATAAAATTGCAATTAATTATGTATTCAGTATTTTAAATTTTAAATGTTATTTTACAGACCACAAATGACACTTGGAGACTTTTAAAGAAAAAAGAAATGCTTTATGTTTGTTTAAATTGTATATGAACAGTAACAAATTACTTTTAGTAAGAATATGAAAAAATATATAATTATCACAACAATTACAGGAGAATTGATCTCTGTGCTTCCATCCATTTAGCTCTTTCATATCTAATGAATATCCTTCTTTTCCATTGAATTTTAGAAGATAGTAGCCCTGTAAATATCTTAAAAGAAGCTCTAGATTTACTAAGTGTGCTAAAAATCAATGTGCCTACAGGCTTATTAAATATACTTCTTCTGTGTACCCCAATTCTAGCAGTTACAGCATTTTCTGTCAATTACTGCTACATTGACCTGATACTGCTTTGTTACTTAAATGTACAAGAAGATAATGGGAGTAGAGTGGTTAAAAGAAAAATATAACACATACATGAAAATATGGATCCTTGATACTTGAAGTGATTTCCCTTTAAGGCTATATATATTTACCTCTTCATCAAAGGCTGTGTTCCTGCCTTTGACACAGACTCACATGCATGTTTTCCCTGAGGCCGGTTTCACATCACGATTTAGTGCCTGTCCATGGGATCCGAGTTTGAAGGAGGATCCAACGGACAGGCACAGATCCACATGGATCCCTGCAATCGGATGGCAAATAGCCATCCGATCCAATTCTATGCAGGATCCGTGTGGATCCTGTTCTCCCTGTCTGTCCCTGTCTGTCCCTGCTTCTTCTCTATCTGTCCCTGTCTGTCCCTCTTCTATCTCTGCTCTCCCTCTCCTCTATCCTCCCCACTGTCCTCCCCCCCCTGTCCTCTCCCCCTCCAGCATGTAAAAAATAAAAAAAACCTCCCTGAGGATACATTACCTTCCGACTACTTCATGCGACAGTCTCAATCTGGTGGCTGAAGGACCTTTGATGATGTCACAGAGCCGGTCACCTGACTCGTCAGCTGACCTTCTCTCTGACATCACCACAGGATCCTGGTGACAGTCCCTGAAGGCGCCGGAAGGTAATGTATCCTCAGGGAGGGTTTTTTTTTTTTGTTTTTTTTTTTTAAAACAAACAGAGGAAATAGAATAGAGAAAAGGATAGGCAATAAGACAGGGAAGAGGTTAGAATAGCGGGGGGATAGCATAGAATAGCGGGAGACAGCATAGAATAGCGGGAGACAGGATAGAGAAGTGGAGGGGAGGAAGGTGCAGGGAGGCAGGAGCAGGGAGGACACGGAGCCGACATTGGATCTGAGTTCAACTCGGATCCGATGTCCATAGGCTCCCATGTCATCGGGGCTTGGATCGGCTTGTATCCGAGGCTGTCCGATTTCATTCTCGGACACAAAAATGCAGCAGGCTGCGTTTTTGTGGTCCATGCTGAAATCGGACAGGATTGGGTGGTGCCAAAATCGGATGACAAAAAGCACACATCCGATCCAAGCCCCACAGGGATACATGGGATCCAATTTTGAATCTAAGTGTATCCATTTTGAATTGTTATGGAGGTGAAATTGAGGAGAGTAGACCCACTGAACCACAGATAGACTTGTGGCAGCTGACCCCTAGGACAGGAATACTGCTACATTGACCTGATATTGCTTTGATACTTAAATGTGCAAGAAGATAATGAGAGTAGTGTGGTTAAAAGAAAAATATGACACATACATGAAAATATGGATCCTTCAGATACTTGAAGTGATTTCACTTTAAGGCTACATATTTTAACCACTTCATAAAAGGCTGTGTTCCTGCCTTTGGCGCAGACTCACATGCATGTTTCCCTTCACTTGATGGCTAATTAAATCAACCAAGTGCCTCTAATTGCTTTTAACCAGGTAAGTGCAACTGTCAATCACTGACAGGGGCATTTAAAATGTGCAGATAAGATGTGCATCATTAATCTTGCCCATCAGCTCACCCATCAAGTGTCCTTGGGCTGTCATAACAGCCAGATGTTTGCTGATGACCACCGTGCCTGTGCACTGCTCTGTATAATACAAGCGATTGGATGACCCCAATCCAAGTCCAAGATAATCAGGTCCAGCCTGCAGTGGAGATGTGGTCGCTAAATATAGTCCAAGGTAGGCTAGTACAGCCCAAAGCAGAGGTCTGAGGGGAGACACAAATCTATTATATAATCACGAATCGGAAAAGCGCCCCTTCACGCGCACTTTCCGATGTCGTCACGTGGATACGAATTTAACATTGGGCGCGAAGCGCCCAATGCTGCGCGAGCAATGGCCGCGAGGCCATTGCGAGTCGCTGGCCCAGGGCGAGCAATGGCCGCGAAGCGGCCATTGCGAGCCGCTGGCCCAAAATCGATCCACAGGCCCGGCTACAACCTTAGCGATTTACCGCTCAGGTAGCGCGAGCAATGGCCGCGAGGCCATTGCGAGTCGCTGCCTGAGCCGCAAATCCCTACCCGGGGACCATGGAGCGGAGGCGGCACTGCCGCCTCCGCTCCCCGCTACCCACAATTCGCCACCCCCCCCCATGTCCGCACAGCCCGCCCCCATCAATGTCCCCACAGCCGACCCCCATGTCCGCACAGCCGACCCCCATGTCCGCACAGCCCACCCCCAGCAATGTCCGCACAGCTCACCCCCATGTCCGCACAGCCCGCCCACATCAATGTCCGCACAGCCCACCCCCATGTCCGCACAGCCGACCCCCATGCCCGCACAGCCGACCCCCATGCCCGCACAGCCGACCCCCATGCCCGCACAGCCGACCCCCATGCCCGCACAGCCGACCCCCATGCCCGCACAGCCGACCCCCATGCCCGCACAGCCGACCCCCATGCCCGCACAGCCCACCCCCATGTCTGCACAGCCCGCCCCCATCAATGTCCGCACAGCCCACCCCCATGTCCGCACAGCCGACCCCCATGCCCGCACAGCCGACCCCCATGCCCGCACAGCCCACCCCCATGTCCGCACAGCCCACCCCCATGTCCGCACAGCCCACCCCCATGTCCGCACAGCCGACCCCCATGCCCGCACAGCCGACCCCCATGCCCGCACAGCCGACCCCCATGCCCGCACAGCCCACCCCCATGTCTGCACAGCCCGCCCCCATCAATGTCCGCACAGCCCACCCCCCTGTCCGCACAGCCGACCCCCATGCCCGCACAGCCGACCCCCATGCCCGCACAGCCCACCCCCATGTCCGCACAGCCCACCCCCATGTCCGCACAGCCGACCCCCATGCCCGCACAGCCGACCCCCATGCCCGCACAGCCGACCCCCATGCCCGCACAGCCGACCCCCATGCCCGCACAGCCGACCCCCATGCCCGCACAGCCGACCCCCATGCCCGCACAGCCGACCCCCATGCCCGCACAGCCCACCCCCATGTCTGCACAGCCCGCCCCCATCAATGTCCGCACAGCCCACCCCCATGTCCGCACAGCCGACCCCCATGCCCGCACAGCCGACCTCCATGCCCGCACAGCCCACCCCCATGTCCGCACAGCCCACCCCCATGTCTGCACAGCCGACCCCCATGCCCGCACAGCCGACCCCCATGCCCGCACAGCCGACCCCCATGCCCGCACAGCCCACCCCCATGTCTGCACAGCCCGCCCCCATCAATGTCCGCACAGCCCACCCCCATGTCCGCACAGCCGACCCCCATGCCCGCACAGCCGACCCCCATGCCCGCACAGCCCACCCCCATGTCCGCACAGCCCACCCCCATGTCCGCACAGCCGACCCCCATGCCCGCACAGCCGACCCCCATGCCCGCACAGCCGACCCCCATGCCGCACAGCCGACCCCCATGCCCGCACAGCCGACCCCCATGCCCGCACAGCCCACCCCCATGCCCGCACAGCCGACCCCCATGCCCGCACAGCCGACCCCCATGCCCGCACAGCCGACCCCCATGTCCGCACAGCCGACCCCCATGCCCGCACAGCCGACCCCCATGCCCGCACAGCCGACCCCCATGCCCGCACAGCCCACCCCCATGCCCGCACAGCCGACCCCCATGCCCGCACAGCCGACCCCCATGTCCGCACAGCCCACTCCCATGTCTGCACACCCACCCCCAGCAATGTCCGCACAGCTCACCCCCATGTCCGCACAGCCCGCCCCCATCAATGTCCGAAAAAACCCCCATGTCCGCACAGCCGACCCCCACTAATGTCCACACAGCCCCCCCATGTCCGCACATACTTACATGTCTTCTTAGTCATCTGATCGTCCGTCCGGCCAGGCGTCCTCTTCGTCCGGCCCCGGGGATCTTCTGTCTTCTTCCAGCTCCGACGTCCTCTTCTCTTCTCATTCAGATACAATGGACGACAAATCCGCCATTGTATCTCAATGAGATATGAGCGGCTCTTCTGATTGGTCGCTGTCTACTGCCCTCAGCCAATCAGAAGAGCCCCTCATTGAGCTTGAATTCTGATTGGTCGGCGTCCAATCCGAAATCGGGCTCACTGCCCATAGACATGTATTAGCGGTGTGTCCGCGATTTTACGGCCGACAAATAGAACCAGGTGGCCGGCCATAAAATCGCCAACACACCGCTAATGTATGTCAATGGGAAAAATAGCGGACCTGAATGAGAACTGTCTCACTTAAAATAAATAATAAATTAAATAATAAAAAAAATAATTTAAAAATAATTAAAAAATAATAAAAAATAATAATAAAAAAATAATAAAAAATTAAATAAAAATAATAATAAAAAAAATAAATCTATGCTAATCAGCTCAGCCATTTTGGCGGACCTGAATGAGAACTGTGTCTCACTTAAAATAAATAATAAATTAAATAATAAATAAAATAATTTAAAAATAATTAAAAAATAATAAAAAATTAAATAAAAATAATAATAAAAAAAATAAATATATGCTAATCAGCTCAGCCATTTTGGCGGACCTGAATGAGAACTGTGTCTCACTTAAAATAAATAATAAATTAAATAATAAATAAAATAATTTAAAAATAATTAAAAAATAATAAAAAATAATAATAAAAAAATAATAAAAAATTAAATAAAAATAATAATAAAAAAAAATAATATATGCTAATCAGCTCAGCCATTTTGGCGGACCTGAATGAGAACTGTGTCTCACTTAAAATAAATAATAACTTAAATAATAAATAAAATAATTTAAAAATAATTAAAAAATAATAAAAAATAATAATAAAAAAATAATAAAAAATTAAATAAAAATAATAATAAAAAAAATAAATATATGCTAATCAGCTCAGCCATTTTGGCGGACCTGAATGAGAACTGTGTCTCACTTAAAATAAATAATAACTTAAATAATAAATAAAATAATTTAAAAATAATTAAAAAATAATAAAAAATAATAATAAAAAAATAATAAAAAATTTAATAAAAATAATAATAATAAAAAAAAAAAAAATGCAGACCTGAATGACAACTGTCTCTCACTCTCACTTAAAAAAATAAATAAATTTAATAATAAAAAAAAAAAATTAAAAAATAATTACAAAATTATAAAAAAAAAATAAAAAAAAATAAAAAAATAAATAAAAAATATTAAATAATAATTAAAAAAATAAAATGCTAATAATAATATTACTGCTAATAATAATGCATTAATGCTAATAATTATGCTATTAATGCTAATAATAATGATATTAATGCTAATAATTATGCTATTCATGCTATTAATAATGTTATTTATACTATTATTTATGCTAATAATGCTATTATTAATGCTATTTATGCTAATAATAATGCTATTAATGCTATTAATAATGCTATTAATGCTATTATTTATGCTATTAATGCTATTAATGCTAATATTTATCCTATTAATGGTATTATTAATGCTATTAATGCTAATAATAATGCTATTAATGCTATTAATAATGTTATTACTACTATTATTAATGCTAATAATTCTATTATTAATGCTATTTATGCTAATAATAATGCTCTTAATGCTATTAATAATGCTATTAATGCTATTATTTATGCTATTAATGCTAATATTTATCCTATTAATGGTATTATTAATGCTATTAATGCTAATAATAATGCTATTAATGCTATTAATGCTAATAATAATGCTATTAATGCTATTAATAATGTTATTAATCCTATTATTAATGCTAATAATGCTATTATTAATGCTATTAATGCTAATAATAATGCTATTAATAATGCTATTAATGCTATTAATTATGCTATTAATGCTATTAATGCTAATATTTATCCTATTAATGGTATTATTAATGCTATTAATGGTAATAATAATGCTATTAATGCTATTAATGCTAATAATAATGCTATTAATGCTATTAATAATGCTATTAATGCTATTAATGCTAATATTTATCCTATTAATGGTATTATTAATACTATTAATGCTAATAATAATGCTATTAATGCTAATAATAATGCTATTAATGTTATTAATAATGTTATTAATGCTAATAATGCTATTATTAATGCTATTAATGCTATTATTAATTCTATTAATGCTAATAATAATGCTATTAATGCTATTAATAATGTTATTAATGCTATTAATAATACTATTAATGCTATTAATGCTAATAATAATGCTATTAATGCTATTAATAATGTTATTAATGCTATTATTAATGCTACTAATGCTATTATTAATTTTATTAATGCTAATAATAATGCTATTAATGCTATTAATAATGTTATTAATGCTATTATTAATGCTAATAATGCTATTATTAATGCTATTTATGCTAATAATAATGCTATTAATGCTATTAATAATGCTATTAATGCTATTATTTATGCTATTAATGCTATTAATGCTAATATTTATCTTATTAATAGTATTATTAATGCTATTAATGCTAATAATAATGCTATTAATGCTATTAATGCTAATAATAATGCTATTAATGCTATTAATAATGTTATTAATGCTATTATTAATGCTAATAATGCTATTATTAATGCTATTAATGCTAATAATAATGCTCTTAATGCTATTAATAATGCTATTAATGCTATTAATTATGCTATTAATGCTATTAATGCTAATATTTATCCTATTAATGGTATTATTAATGCTAATAATGCTATTAATAATGCTATTAATGCTAATAATAATGCTATTAATGCTATTAATACTGTTATTAATGCTCATAATACTGCTAATAATGCTATTAATACTGCTATTAATGCTAATAATAATAGTATGGCTTATATTATTGCTATTGATAATGCGATTATTATTTAAAAATCTTTAAAAAAACAATAAACATATTTTAGATACCCGATGCATTTCCATCAGCCTAACAGCTATAACTACTATAATCAAATTAAGGCACGTTCTAGAATCCCGATGCATTTGCATCGGGCTCACAGCTAGTAATTAATAAAGCAACAGAAGGTTTAAATAGCAAAAACAGGTGCAAGACACAGGGAAAGGAGCCATGATCACAGCAACGTTTCTAAGGATAGAACACATTGTCCAGGAACCTCCCTAAATAGGGGGTGCTTCATATAAACAGAACCTCTCAGCAATAGGTTGAGAGGCACTTCTATGTCAAGGCATATTGGTCCTTCAAATAACAACATGAAGCTGCATTCATCGCCTTAAGAAGGTCCTCAGAGGCTAAAGACTCCAGGCAGAAAATTCTGCAGGCGGGGAGACATGAGGCATAGCATGGTAACGGTCCAAGTTAGTAACCTGTATAAGAGAGAGCACAGTGGGCTGGGCAGACTGTAATGAGCCACATTCTGGACATCAACATCCCTGCCCAGTGGAGGCCAGTCCCATGGAAGGAGGCATGACAGTAACTCCCTCCTTGCACCTCCTCTTTTTCAGGCAAGTCAGAAACATCTTGTGGTAGAACAGTGCACAGTGACTTATTGGCGAGGAATTCATCCACTGAGGTTCACCTCAGATCAGCTATAGCAACGTAGCTGAGTTTTGACCTGAAGGGAACCTGACTATGACCTCACCCTGCTCATAGCAGTAGCCAAAAATCAGTCAGTTTCTGGAAACACCATAATGGGATGTTGCAAAGAATTGTGGATGGTTTCTGTGGGAGTAATAAAAATGGAAATGAGGATTGTGATTGTGTTCATTTTCCAAACAAATTATATTTCATGATGTGGTGTATTATTTACTATTTACTTAGTAGTTCCTAACAGCCGGGTCTAACATTGGCCTGACATTATAAACCTCTAGCTTACTGCCAGCTGACAATACATAGCTGGCCTTATCAAATTTATTACCCAGTTTACCACAGGCACCAGGGCAACTGGAAAAGTCAGGTACAGTGACAAAAAATGGCGCTTCTATAATGCATCATTTTCTGGGGCTTCTGTGGGCTGCAATTTAAAGCATTGTGGGTCCAGAATGTTGGGGCTTCCCCACAGTGAGGATTTCAGCCCTCAACTGCCTAGTTGTATCTGGCTGGAAACCAAAAAATACCGCAAAGCCCCACGTTATTTTTTAAATTATTTCAAGAAACAATTTTTAAAAAAAAGGGCTCCTTTTTTGAAATTAGTGAACATATTCAGAAAATGTTTGCTCATCTCTACTCTTTAACACAAAAACAGCCTTAGCAGTATCAAATTGACCTCACTGTGGAAACTAGTAATATTAAACAACCTTTTCTCACATAAATAAGGGTTACTATGATGGAGGGCAGAATTAATAGGCCAAACGTAATTCTGCTCATTATTACTATTATTATTATTCTTTACATTAATTTTTATCACTTAATGTTGAACAGAATTAAGTATGCTGACTAGCTGTAAGGGTACCATTACACGACGCAATATTGCATGCAATTTCACTGGCAATTTGCTGGTTGCAGTGAAATCATGGACACATTGTTCTATTTTGTTGCCGTGTACAAAATGTAAAAAAATCTATATAATTCTGGTATCGCTGTAATTGTACTGACATAAAAAAATAAAGCCGCTTTATATCACTTATACTTCAAGGTGAACAGCATAATAAATAAAAAAAAATAAAGCCAATTAATTATGTCACCATATAATAATTTTATGCACACATTTTATATTAATTATTTAAATTTACAAAAAAATATTTCACTTAGTGCATCGGAAAATTCTAACATAATATATTAAGAATAGCAATTTATTAGAGCTGATGTGATTTTATTTGTATTTCCTTCTCTATAATCAATTGGGCCTCCTTCTCCCAGCCATACTATACTATTATACCGTATATACTCGCATATAAGCCGAGTTTTTCAGCCCAAAAATTGGGCTGAAAAGTTACCCCCTCGGCTTATACGCGAGTCACTGTATACTGTATACAATGTATACAGTATACAGTGCCCCGATCCATATACAGGCCCCCCCCGCCGCAATCCTGTAAAGGAAGAGATTAGTATACTTATCCCTCCGCTGTCCCGCTGCCGCTGTCCCGCCGCCGCTCCTCCATCTTCATCCAGCGTCTTCCGTCTTCTTCTGGGTTCCTCCGATGGTCGCAGGCAATGACGTCATTGCCGGCGTGACAGAGGAGGAAGCTGAAAGAAGACGGAAGACGCTGGATGAAGATGGAGGAGCAGCGGCGGGACAGCGGCAGCGGGACAGCGGAGGGATAAGTATACTAATTTCTTTCTTTACAGGATTGCGGCGGGGGGGCCTGTATATAGATGGAGGGAGGGCTGCATATACCTCCTGGGGCTGCATATACCTCTTGGGGCTGCATATACCTCCTGGGGCTGCATATGGGGCTGTATATACCTCTGGGGCTGCATATGGGGCTGCATATACCTCCTGGGGCTGCATATGGGGCTGTATATACTTCTGGGGCTGCATATACCTCCTGGGGCTGCATATGGGGCTGTATATACCTCTGGGGCTGCATATGGGGCTGCATATACCTTTGGGGCTGTATATACCTCAGGGGCTGCATATGGGGTTGCATATACCTCTGGGGCTGTTTATGGGGCTGCATATACCTCCTGGGGCTGCATATGGGGCTGTATATACCTCTGGGGCTGCATATGGGGCTGCATATACCTCTGGGGCTGTATATACCTCTGGGGCTGCATATGGGGCTGTATATACCTCTGGGGCTGTTTATGGGGCTGCATATACCTCCTGGGGCTGCATATGGGGCTGTATATACCTCTGGGGCTGCATATGGGGCTGCATATACATCCTGGGGCTGCATATGGGGCTGTATATACCTCTGGGGCTGCATATGGGGCTGCATATACCTCCTGGGGCTGCATATGGGGCTGTATATACCTCTGGGGCTGCATATGGGGCTGCATATACCTCTGGGGCTGCATATACCTCTGGGGCTGTATATACCTCTGGGGCTGCATATGGGGCTGCATATACCTCTGGGGCTGTATATACCTCTGGGGCTGCATATGGGGCTGCATATACCTCTGGGGCTGTATATACCTCTGGGGATGCATATACCTCTGGGGCTGCTGTATACTACCACTGGGGCTGCTGCTGTATATACCACTGGGGCTGCTGCTGTATACTACCACTGGGGAGGCTGCTGTATACCTCACTGCTGGGGGTTGTATACCTGTGCTGGAGTCCACCCTCGGCTTATACGCGAGTCAATAAGTTTTCCCAGTTTTTGGGGGCAAAAGTAGGGGGGTCGGCTTATACACGGTCGGCTTATACACGAGTATATACTGTAGCTCATGATTCCCGCTACACCCTGGAGCGCTGCGTACTTTGGCTTCCGCCAAACCTTCTAGTACTGGTAATATGGAGCGCTGGCATGCGCTGCCATAATTTCTTATGATGTCACTGTATGCTTGCGTTCCATGTCCCTGAAATGAAGTTGTCACATGATACAGTGGTGGATCACATAGGTCACAGCGCCAGCAATGGATCTCGGCATACATGTGCATGATTAGGGAAGAGCCCCTTATCTTAACACTGTCAACCTATATAAAAGTAATTTCTGGCCCTCTCCTTTGACACCCCCTGAAGACGTTTTGTGTACAAAACTAGCGTTAGGGTCAGGGGGAAGCAGAGCAGGCACACTGACACCACTGGTAGGTCATTTTTTATTATATAATTTTTGTCATGGTAATGAAATTTGATTTGTGAGGTTATTATGGAAAGCCACTTGTCCTTTTAACGTAAAAGGGTGCCTAGCTAATGGTGGTTGACATCTACATTTAGAGAGATCATTGCCTAGAATTATTGATATTATTGATATGTAGATAAAATATGCAGATAATTCTGGCAAGGTCCACCTTATTTGAAATCTTCTCATTTGGAAAGGACTTAGTGATATAGGCACAAAATAGCTAACTCATACTTACCTTGTATACCATGCTAATATTTGATGCTGTTTAAGGTGTCCTACCTTAAATTTAATACTGTGTTTTGCCTCTCCTCTGCTTTAGAGGCACTAGCTTAATGTGATCAAATGATGTAATAGATGTATTTATATTATGTGTAATTTATTTACTGAATAAAATGAATGTTATCAGTGATATATTGGTATGATATAGTCCCCTTTTTTCCCTTCTGGGGAGAATTAAATTTAGTTACTATGGGTGATGATATTTAGTGATAAAATATAATTAATAGTTCATGTGAAGCCTCTGAAGGGTTAATAATCTTTCTGGATGTGGGTTTGAGTTTTTTGAGGGGTGTAGTGTTTAGAATGTTGTTACTTTTGTGTATTCTCTGTCTTATAGGCCCCTCAAAGTCACTTCAAATGCAATGTCGTCCCTATAGAAAATGGTGGTGTAAATATTGTTGGAAAAATGAGAAATTGTTGAGAACCTTTGAACCCTTCTAAGTTCCTAACAAAAACATGAAATTACATTAAAAAATTGTGCTGATGTAAAGTAGAGATGTGGGAAATGTTATTTTTATTAATAATTTTGTGTGATATAACTCTCTGGTTTAAGGGTATAAAAATTCAAAGCTTGAAAATTGCCAAATTTTCATTAAATTTGCATTTTTCACAAATTAAAGCAAAACATATCGATCTAAATTTGCCACTTCCATTTCATAACAATATGTCACAAAAAAAACAATCTTGGAATCAGTGGGATCTGTTTAAGCATTTCTGAGTTATAAAAAAAAAAATTGGCCAAGTCATTAACGTGAAAACAGTCTGGGTTGTAAATGGGTTAAATACCTACGCTACATTCCATTTTCAATTCAAAACTTATGGACATGAATACTTTTACATAGATAACACTAGAAGCATATGTAAGGATGGGGACGGATGCATACATGTAACCAACCATGTACCGGCATTAAGTTCCCTGCGTGTTTTGTAGAGAACTTAGGCTGGGGTCACACTTGCAGTTTTTCCATGAATTTTTCACACTTGTCTTTGTGAAAAACGCATGGAAAAACACATGCATAGGCCCCCATGTAAAAAACGCCCCAGTAACAAAAACGCATGTCAAAGAGCCATGCGTTTTTGGGATGTGCTTTTTCAAAAACGCATGCATTTTTTTAAAATGTGGCCCTATGGGAAACACATGCGTTTTTGCAAGGCACTAAATGGTACCATGCATTTTTGCATGCTTTTTTAAGGCTGCTCCATACCTAACAGCAAAAACGCAGCCCAAAAACGCAGGCTGCCAAAAAGCACCTTAAAAAACAAATGCAAATGTGACCTTAGCCTAATTCAGAGGCATAACTTCCATTGTTGGAAGGTAAAAATGATTAAAAATGTTTATTGTAGGCAGAAGTATATCTACACTAAGGAGATGAGCTACATAGAAACCCATAAGCTTTACGTTTGTCCAACTAAGGCTAGGGTCACACTTTTTTATTGCCTTAAAAATAAGCATGCGTTTCTGCATGCATTTTTCATTTCTGCATGCGTTTTTCCATATGTTTTTGAATAAGCAGCAAAAAAAAGTCCATGTACCATTTTGTGTTGCGTTTTTTAGAAAACACATGCGTTTTTTAACATGGGCCCCTATGGGAAACACATGCGTTTTTGGATTGTACTAAATGGTACTAATCTACCATGCATTTTTGCATGCGCTTTTGATGGCAGCTCCTCACATAAGTGCAAAAACGCATGCCAAAAATCATGAAACTCTCCCCATAGGAGCCCATTATGGTAACCAGATTGCTTTACATGCAATCCGGTTACCAGCTCCGGATCTGCAGCCTGCGCTAAAAATCATGCAGGCTGCTGCAGGACCTCCACCTACCACTGGATAGTGGTATGTTCCAAAAGAAAATGATGGGAGTGATGGTGTGTCACGGTCCGCGCTGCTTCTGGGTTCAAAATAACTCACCAAAGAGCCCAACAACTTTTCATCCTCTTTATTCCTCCTCTTCCTACGCGTTTCAGCGCCACACCCGGCGCCTTCCCTGAATATCCCTGAGGAAGGCGCCGGGTGTGGCGCTGAAACGCGTAGGAAGAGGAGGAATAAAGAGGATGAAAAGTTGTTGGGCTCTTTGGTGAGTTATTTTGAACCCAGAAGCAGCGCGGACTGTGACACACCATCACTCCCATCATTTTCTTTTAGTACTGTATATGTTGCTTTCCAGGGTCTTGTAACCATTAACATTAGGTCTATGGGGGTGTGCTGCAATTTTTCAAGGTTGTTTTTGACAGCCTGTGTTTTTGGGCTGCGTTTTTGCTGTTAGGTCTGGAGCAGCCTTAAAAAACTCATGCGAAAACTCCTGTGAAAACTCATGCAAAAACGTATGGTACCATTTAATGCCATGCAGATTTGCATGCAATTCCCATAGGGCGCCATGTTAACTAACCAGATAAGTTATTTTTACTGCACCCACTGCAGTTACACCATTGCCGTCACACTTGAGTGCAGCATCAGTTTTTGGCATCAGGTTTTGGACTTTGGCTGGGGTCACACTTTCAAAGGCAATTGCAGTTGCCGCCTCCAGATCTGGAAGCTGCCGCAGAGATGAAAAAAGTGTTAACTGTTTAATAAAACATGAAATATTAATATTAGTTGTGTGCAACATGTCTCTAGGGGGTGCCCACCCCCACTAGAGACATGCTGCCCACTCCTGTGAGCATGTCAGGGGTTAAAAACCCATTTACATTAAGCGGGCTATTATCAGCTTTGTACTAATTTATCAATGAAGCCGCAGCTCCCTGACAGTTGCAAAGATACTGTACGTAATGTACATATAGTATCTGCTGCTGTCCAGGGTCCTGTAGACATTTACATTAGGTTTATGGGCAGCGCACCGCCATAGATCTAATGTAAATGCCTACAGGACCTCGGACAGCGGCAGATGCTATACGTACATTACGTACAGTATCTGCGCAACTGTCACGGGAGCTACGTCTTCATTGATAAAATTGTACAAAGCCGACAATAGCCGGCTTAATTTAAATGGGTTATTAACCCCTGACATGCCCACAGTAGTGGGCAGCATGTCTCTAGGGGGGTGGGCAGCATGTCTCTAGGGGGGGTGGGCACCCCCTAGAGACATGTTGCACACAACTATTATTAATATTTCATGTTTTATTAAACAGTAAACACTTTGTTCATCCCTGCGGCAGCAGGGATGAACAAAGTAGAAGGTAACCGCATTGCTCAGGATTACACATCCTGAGCAATGCGGTTATCGAATTGCGGATCACTGAAGCGCTCCAAAAACTGCAGCCTGCATGATTTTTCGCGCAGGCTGCAGATCCTGAGCCGGTAACCAGACTGCATGTAGTGTAATCCAGTTACCATAATGGGCTCCTATGGGGAGCGTTTCCTGATCCGGTTTTGAGCTTTTTGAAAGCTCAAAACCGGATCAGGATTTAAAATACATGCCACATGTGTGACCCCAGCCTTAGAAAAAAAAAGTGCACAAAATGATGCAAAAACCTAATCCAAGGCTCAAGTGTGACCCTAGCCTTTGATTCATTTCACTGCACTGCCACTGCAAAAACGGATCCTCAAAAAATGCATCAAAAATGCTGTGTGTGAATTTGGCCTTAGATTTCAGCAGCATCAGCAATAGCTGCAGGATTGAGGAGCACTGATGAGATGGACAGAGAATAAGTTTCAACCTTCTAAAAGGATTACATAGCCATAGTATGTACACCAGCCTAATCAGTCCTAAGAGAGCTATTTAATAATGTATCAAGTTTGAGCTGTAAAAATGGTAGTAGATCTGAATAAATAAGGCAAAACATTTTTTTATAAAAGTGGTCCTTTAGGAGGATTTTATACTGTATTATTCAACCTTTCTCGAGGAAATTATGCATTTTTAGTTTAGTTTAGTCTAATTAGAATTTTAAGCTTAATTAGAATTTTCGTAGCTGTATTTATTATTTCCACAAACACTCCAGTTAATATCTGTTGAATAATCCTACTGTCATGGTTTCCATCCACATTGAATTCCATGCAAGATTCACCGGAGTCATTCGCTCATTGTTGACCTGGTGACAATGACAGAAAGTGAATAAATAAAAGAAGAAGAATAGTTGATTGACGCAAAATCAGCTTTTCACTGAGGCCACAGACAAAGTAATGTTTGCTATTAAGAAAATTACATTTACTTTATAAAACCAATTACTTTGTTGTTTGTAAATGAATGCTAAGAAACAGTAAGTGCACAATTACACACATTAGAGATCTAGGGAATGCTATGTGAAAAAGTGTTAAAACCTTATTTAAATGTAAATTTATAACATTATTATACACAGGGAATTGCAGACCAATCCATTTTTGTGATGCAAATCTATACACTGTTGGGTTTTTTGTTCAAACTGGAGCAGGATGGTATGTAATATAGAGTAAAGTAAAGATTAAACCAACCCTACATACGGTTTCCTCCATTGCACTCCTGTGCACGCACACTTCTCTCTGCCCTACTGAGGGTAGAGCAAAGTAATGTGCAGGTGCAGGGCAAGGTCAAAGAACGCCCATGCACATGTACTACCATTCTTTCCACTTCCCTCAACAGGGCAAAGAGAAGTGCGCATGTGCAGGAGCACAGTGGAGGACAGTGTGTGGATATAAGGAAAACGATCACAAGAAGAGAGGATGTGCTGGATCAAGATGGACTGGACCACCCCACAAGTAACTACAACAAAATGTATTTTTTATGTTACAAAGTTCGGCTTTGGAACTAATATACTGCATTCTATAATGCTGTATATAAGAACTTACTGGTGGTGGCCGGAGTTTATGAGTTTAGTTGCCCCTAATCCCACTTTGAGAACCCCGTCTGAATCAATAAAGTTTGCTGCAAACCACAGTCAGTAAAAGCCAATGTTGGTAATTAATAATTCTAGAATGAAAAAAACTGTATTAATCAGTACTTTATCTGAGTAGTAAAAAGGTACCAGAAATTCTGGGTAACCCCCTTGACAATCACCCAGACATAGGAGTTTCCCAAGAAACTGCTGGCCTGAGAACAAGTTCAGCAGTTCTTAAAAACTGTCCTGCAAGACCACAATATAGGCAGAGTCCTGGATAGTGCCAACATCTCCTTTCCACAGCAAGAGAACTGGTGGATCTAACCTTCATTGGCTTCACTTCAGGTAGACAGACATGCTTTGGGGTATAGAGATTGAACATTTTTGCTCACTACATTGCTCCCAAATTCTGTGGTCCTTCTATATTGACTAGGTCATGGTCTCCTCCAAAGAACAAGGGGAGCATGAAGAGCTAGAACATCTTTAAGAAGACCTCTTTTATATTGGAACATGAGGGCCACATCATTCCACTGAACTTCAGTAGACGTTTCCTGGCACTCGGTACTATAGTCCTCAACCGTGCAGCACCCCTGTGTCTAACTCATAAATAATCCTAGCCTCCGCAACCTGGATCATGCCAGTTTCATCATAAATTAGACCTAAAGTGTTAAGGAAGGTGTTGACAAAAACCCATTCTGGCACTTTTGGGTGGGGGGAAGTACTAAAGAAAAAGCCATGGACTGAGGGCCCCTTCACAGGAGGGACATAATTATTCATAGCCGATGAGATTCATCACCTGAAGACCAAGGTTGCAGGGTAAAAAATTCATTTACAGCTCCCCCGCAACACACTGAACTGATTTTTCTCTTCTGAAAATTTTTCAGATATGGCAACTACAGGTTCTGGAGAGCCCAGCTTCACAATGTAGTCACAGCTGGCAGTGCTGATCTATAGGGAGGTTTCATCCAAATAGATACCAGTCCCTGCAAAAGCAATTTTGATTATTTAAGATTCTGGTATTCAGAATCACCACCTGATCACGAAGTATGTAAACTGGATCCATACTGACAAGTGAGGAAAAAATACTAGGGCCAATTCTAATGTGACACTGAGTCACTTCTCATGGACCAGCCATAATGTTAGGAAGTTAAGTATTCCAAGGTTAAAAGCAAGTAGAGAAGGGGGGCGTGGCCTAGCTATGGAGCGGGACAGACGTCTCTTCTAAGAGCTCCGTGGACCCCGGGGAAGCCAGCTTTCTACCTGGCACCCTAGCACCCAAATGGCCTCATAAACGGACACCCAGCACCCCAAGAAGCCGCAGCACAGCAGAGGGCCGCCGGAGCTGAAAAGCAGCGATCTGTCTGCACTGCAGACCGCCGCAGCTCTTATTCCTGCACTCCACAAAATGGCCGCGGCTCCAGCTTGAGAAGAAGGAGGACGCCCCACTCACCAGCTCTCTAGCCGCATCGCTTCTACACCGGAGCATCCTGTCTGGAGGCAGTGAACTGTATCATCTGTCGGCTCTGCATGAAAAACGGCCCGGGTAGCAGGAAGCGCTGCCATAGCGCTCACAGATAAGTGCTCCTCTCCTAATTATCCACTTCCTGCTTCTCTTCTGGTGCCATATATATACAGGGTCCAGCTTTGTCACACTCTATGCACATAGAGAGACCCAGGATCAGGCCAGGTTGAGATAGCTGCATCTCTGGGCATTTCCCCTCCCAGGCACTTATACTGTGACAGAAGCATACCAACTACCCAGTAGTGGAACATTCTTCAGCACACATTTGTGATACATAGACTAAGTGCCATATCTTTCAACTGCTCCCTTTATTAATCTACCCAGAGCGGCGTGGAGGCAGATAGTTCCTTGTTACAGCGGCGCTGTTTTCTGCCTGGCCGACCTTGGAGACCCGAAATCATGCCAAAATCTCGCCGCTCGTCCTCCTGCAACCCTCCGCCAGCTCCACGGAGGAGGGAAGCGGCGTTTGACCGGCTTTTTCAGGCCGGGAGATCCAGCACAGGCGCTACAATCATAATGGCGCAGGAGATGAAGGGGGGAGGAGCGCATGTAAGTAAGCGGTCGGCAACGGAGGGAGAAGGGAGACTGCTGGCTACTGTAGCTAAGGTCCCCAGTACTGCTCCATCGAAGGGACCTCACTTCAGCCCACATCACAGGTACCCACTGAGAGAGCAGAGGCACTAATGGAGGGCAGCCAGACTGCGGAGAGGGGAGGAAGAGATATTGCACAAAGCAGCAGTGTAGCTGCTCAGGACTCAATACTGGCCACCCCAGAACTACAGGCCATTTATGCCCTGATTAGCACACTCCCGACTAAGAATGACCTAGATCTCATGGTCACCAGAATGGAGGCTTCACATGAAAAGGCCCTCTCTGCCCTGACTACTGAGGTGCACCAGGTAGAGCAGCGCACCTCCTCCCTAGAAGAAAAGGTCGACGCCCTTTCCTCACAAGTCTCTAGGATGGGCCAACAGCTTGAGGACACACAATTACAGTTGCAGACCCTAGCCTTATTGCAGGACGACCAAGAAAATAGGGGTAGGCGGAATAACATCCGCTTGAAAGGCGTACCGGAGTCTATTCCTGCAAGCACCCTGACCCAAAGAGTCTGTGAAGTGTTTAATATGGTCTCCAAGAAGCCATTAGACTCCCCCTATACTATTGACAGAATCCATCGTGTCTCTCGCCGGGGACGGATTGATGCAGCTAATCCACGTGACGTTCTGTGCAGGCTGCACTATTATACTGAGAAGGAGGCCATCCTCCGTGCAGCTTGGTTGTGTGACACTCTATTCCTAGATGACGCGGAGATTAAACTTTTCCCTGACATTTCGGCTCGCACCCTGGCAATGCGACGAATGCTTCACCCCCTGCTTGTGAGAATCAAAGACTTAGGGGCCACATACAGGTGGGGCCATCCATTTCATTTAATTGTGCGACATGAGGAGGAACTCTTCTATTTGAAGACACCAGATGAGCTGCCAGATCTATTTAGGTTTTTAGACACCTCCCCCATCACCATCCCGAACTGGCTGCAGTGGGATCTATCCCGACCTCCCACACAGCAGGAAAGGGGAAGGAGACAAGACCGCCGCTACTCCGCAGCAGCCCCAGCAGAAGAAGACCCGTCGCCGTAGAAGGGAAGGGGAGGACTGGTTCACACCTCCTCCATGAGCTGAACCACTGGTTTTTGTTTGTGCTTTTTCTCTCTCTCTTTGGGCCTCTCTCTGGTTCTTTCACAGGACTTAATGTTGGAGGCGTCCCTTGCTTACAGATAATGGATGCATTGTAACCTCTATTCCAGCTTATCTTTTTCGTTTGTTAACCACTGATATACTGATCTGCTGGAGGGTTTTGTTTTGGGTTGGCGGGAGGGGGATGTTCGGTTAAGCCCCTTTCCACTGTCTCCCTCTAACAGGTTACTATACCTCCTTAATATTGATGCCGGTCCGCAGGCTGGCTGACACGTCACGGAGGAGGGCAGTGGTAAGATTTAGGGTCAGCCATGGTACCATGTAGCACTCACGTGTGTTTCACACGTGAGTCTTTCAGTCTAATCTGTAATAGCCGGTGTACCGGGGTCTAGCTCCGCCTGGTTTTCCACGTTCCCCGGAAGAAGTGTTTTCTATAGTCTCCTTTTTGTCATCGACGGAGACTTTATACTTCGGTTATTTTGTTATTGATTATTGACTAATCTTTGTACTTTTTCTATCATTTTTCTTTTGAACTCTCCCTTTTTTCTCTTCTCGGTCTCTTTTCTTTTCCATACATACCCGTAACTCTTTTCTTCCTTTTTGTACTTACCCTACTTCCCTCTCCTAGGTCTTACCCAACTTACACCCTACCCCCATCTTACCCCCCTCGGGCGAGCCGAATCTACTTACAACAACAGATCCGGGGAGGATGCCCGACTCCGCTATGTCTGAAATCCGTTGCGGTACACTGAATGTGCGCGGCCTCCATAGTGCTGGTAAGCGATCAATCTTGACACATCTCCTCAGAAAGGCTGACGTTCACGTGGCATTTCTTCAGGAGACTCATTTATGTGCAACTAAGGTGTACAAACTATCTAGCCACTGGTATCCAGATGTCTATAGTAGCTTCTCTCCGGACACAAAATCACGGGGAACGAGTATCTTAATCTCCAGATCTGTGCCTTGGGAATTTATTGACTCCGAATGTGATGATTTGGGCAGACTACTGATGGTTAAGGGTCGCGTAGCCTCTCAGATGTTCACATTTGCCTCTGTTTATTTACCGAATAGCGGCCAGATTTCCGCGCTTACGGATTACATGGAGAGAATTGGGGCTTTCACAGAGGGAATCTTAGTGTTAGGTGGGGACCTTAACATGGCCTTAGACCCTTTTGTGGACACGTCCTCTGGGTCATCCTCATTCTCTGCTGCCGCCCTACGCAGACTTAGACGCCTCCTCCATGAACACCAACTTATAGATACTTGGCGACTTTTACACCCAGCGGACAAAGATTTTACATTTTTCTCGCAAGTGCACGGCACTTACTCTAGAATAGACTACCTCTTCGTGGGCCATGGGGATTTACATCTTCTCAGGGGGGCCGACATAGATCCCATTGTCTTTTCAGACCATGCGCTATGTGTGGCCTCGATCCTACTGCCATTGCCCATTCAAAGACAGTGGCAATGGAGACTAAACACCTCTCTTTTGGAGGATCCTGTGACCCTCGGGGAGGTGAAGACGACTTTGAGGGATTTTTTTAAGACCAACGTTATGCCTGACTCGTCTCCGGGCTCTATTTGGGAGGCCCATAAGTGTGTGATCCGTGGAATTCTCATCAAACACGGCTCGAGGATCAAGAAGGGGAGAGACTTGGAGTTGTCGGCCCTGCTTGCCCGAATAAGAGCTCTGGAGACGACTCATAAGAGGCGACCCGGGGATGGGGCGACAGTGGATTTGGCCAAGGCTAGAGAAGAATTAAGGAAAATGCTGAATACCAAAGCTAAATGCTGGCTAGCCAAATGTAGAAGGAATTTCTATGAATACGGGAATAAATGCAGCAAATCTTTAGCAAGAGCCCTACGACAGCAAAGATCTCGCTCTTTCATACCGGGCATTGGAGAGGGGGGTCGGGGGGGGGCAGTCCAGTCTTCATCGGTTATTGCAGAAACCTTTAGACAATATTACGCCTCGCTTTATCAGGTGGATGGCACCAATCCCCTCACACAGTCAGACTCTTTTATACCAAAAATTGTAGATTACATCACTTCTTCGGGTCTACCCAGGTTGAGACCGGCGGAAGTTGAGGCCCTGGAGCGTCCCATCACAGAGGCAGAGGTCCTTGCGGCTATTGCTGTGACCAAAAATGGTAAAGCCCCCGGCCCAGACGGGTTTCCAGCCATTTATTATAAGAAACTTAAAGAGTGTCTCATTCCAAATCTAATTCAATTCTTCAACAACTTGAATAAGTTCGAACAGCCTCACACTGATACACTGAGGGCACACATTACGGTTCTCCCGAAACCTGGCAAAGATGTGACTCAATGCGGCAGTTATCGCCCCATCTCTCTCCTCAATGAGGACATCAAGATCTTTGCGAGGGTCCTGGCATCGAGGCTCTCCCCCTTACTCTCTGACATTGTACACCCGGATCAAGCGGGCTTTATGGCGGGGAGGGAGGCTCGTGATAACACTACTAAAGCCATAAACCTCATCCACCGTGCAATTTCGGGCTCAGTCTCCTCTATGCTGTTATCCACTGATGCCGAGAAGGCGTTTGACCGGGTCAACTGGGTCTTCATGGGGGAGACTCTTCGCTCTTTAGGCCTGGGGGAGAACATGATGCGTTGGGTTCTAGCCCTTTATTCTGGTCCCACTGCCAGAGTTCGGGCGAATGGTGTGCTCTCAGATTCCTTTACTATTCACAACGGCACGCGCCAGGGTTGCCCACTTTCACCACTAATTTTTATTCTCACCTTAGAACCCTTCCTGAGGCATATAAGAGCAAATTCTGATATTACCGGCATTGTGGTTGGACATAAGTCTCATAAGGTTGCCGCTTATGCTGACGATCTATTGTTTTTCATTTCGAATCCAATGATCTCCTTGCCGAACTTGATGAGGGAATTCCAAACCTTTGCTACCCTGTCTAATTTTAAAATTAATTTCAGCAAATCTGAAGCGCTAAATATCAATTTGCCGCCCCGCTCCCTCAATTCACTCCGTTCCTCTTTTAATTTTAAATGGGCACATCATTTTATTTCCTACTTGGGAATCAAGCTGTCCAAGAACCTGAAAGACTTATATCGGATTAATTTCCCCCCGCTCTTACAAAAGGTGGAAGCTGACTGTGTGGGGTGGGCCAGGTCCTCCTTTTCCTGGTTTGGCAGGTGCCAGATTCTGAAGATGAACATTCTCCCTAGAATCCTATATCTGCTGCAAACCCTCCCGATTAAAATTCCCCAAGAATTCTTCCGCCAGATTTCCTCTATTCAGCGTAGGTTCATCTGGGATGGCAGATCCGCCAGGGTGGGTAAAGCTATTCTCACCAGACCAAAGGTGAAGGGTGGAGTGGGCCTCCCAGACATTAAACGTTACCATACAGCGGCACATCTGTCCAGAATTCTTGATTGGTGCAGGAACGGCAGGCATAAAACCTGGGTGCAAATAGAACAAAGCTTCAGCCCGATTCCACTGGACAGATTGCCCTGGGTGATGGCGTCGGCCCCTTCCATTCTTCGGAATCATCCTACCATTGGGTCAACAATCCGGGTCTGTAACTCTCTACCTTTGAGGTCGTTCATTCTCCCTCCCTGCTCACCGCTCACGCCCATTATAAGCCATCCCGATTTCTCAGCAGCAAGCTCTGATAAAACCTTTGCTCTATGGATAGAGGCCGGGAGGGACAGGGCGGGGGCGATGGGTGGTGGCGAGGAGTGGCCGTCTCTGAGCGAGCTGTCGTCCTGGGAGGAACCAGCTGCGTTAGGGTGGTGGAGATGTTTCCAGCTACGACATTACCTGCAATCATTGCCTCCTCGGTCTTGTTACAAACGTCCTAGGACGCAATTTGAAGCATTGTGTCTGAGCCAAGGCCCACTCAGACATGCACTGTCTCTCCTATATGCCCTGTTGGGCTCTCTGCACGACCTGGGATCGCCAAGCTTCATGTCGCATTGGGAACGGGAGCTAAATATCACTTTTTCAGAGGATCAAATCACGAGGATGTTTCGCCTCGCTCATAGCACCTCTATCAGTTCTAAATATCAGGAGGCCAATTATAAGCTATTGTCACGATGGTACAGAACACCGGTCAAACTCAATACAATGTACCCAGCACACAGCACGGATTGTTGGAGGTGTGGGAGGGGTAGGGGTACCCTTTCGCATATCTTCTGGGACTGTGAGGCTATTCGACCCTTCTGGCTAGAGGTGGAGAACATCATTCGGCGGGTTTCTTCTATCCAAATACCTCTCACACCGGCTTTGATTCTCCTACACCACTGTGAGGTCCCCACCATCACGTATAAAAATTCCCTTCTTAAATTCCTCATTATGGCAGCCAGAGCCTGCATACCAGCGCTGTGGGGAAGGGTCACGACACCTTCTATTCCACAATTTCTCAGAGGGGTCAACGAATTGATGTATATGGAGGAGTTGACATCTTCCATACGGGAATCTCAAAATGATTTCGGATCCATATGGATGGCTTGGATGGATTTCCAACAATCTGAGCTTTACAGTACACTGTTGGGCAGAGATCCACTACCGGAATATGTTTAACGGAATACTGGAGGTGGACGCTGGCTGGCCTGGGGGGGGGCTCCCCACATCCCCTCCTTGACTTTCCACCCCTTTTCTCCCTAGTCCCCGTCATCTTCTTTATTTCTCCTCTTTCTGTTCGCAGTGAGCATGTGATCACTGTGATTCTTCTACTACTACTCCCTATCTATCTAACTTCTATATAGGTCTTCTTATTAGCTGATTCTCTTTCCTTTTCTCTATATGAGTTAATTTTAATTATTTTCGATGGTTTGATTACATACCATCGCTGTTCATTTTCCTTATGATTTATATTTTTTCCTTTCTGGTGTTAAAGGGAAAAAAAAAAAAAAAAAAAAAATATAATAATTTCGGCTTGCCAGGATTCACTGGCTCGCCACTGCTATAAGTAGGATCATAGGTTGTTTCAGTATATGGTTTCAAATGTACATTTCCTTGAACGAATCTCCATTGGATGTCCATGTGGAATATGTAATCAATATACGATTCTACAGTTGTTTATATTTTGTTGGAGATAAATTTGTAATATTCTAAATAAAGAATTATAAAAAAAAAAAAAAAGCAAGTAGAGTACATAAAAGACAAAGGAATAAGACAAACAGATAGTCAGAGGTAAATTCTGTTGTCAGGTAACTAAGGTCAGAGTGTGTCAAAGCAAAAGGGGTAATCCAAGTGAGTAGTCAAGAGGTATATCCAAGGACAGGCAACAAAGATCAGAATATCAGCACCTAGAACAAACTCACCGAGGGGAGCTGCAACTGGAAGTGGTCTGAGAAGTCTTCTACATTGCAAGGTAATCATTCTGAACAATTGAAACATGGAAGGACCCTGCAGACCCAGACAGATAGGGAAGCTAGTTTGTAAATTACAATACTGACATCTTAACACTCCACTGCCTTAGATTGGATGACCGAGCTATCACTTACAATACTGACAGCCCGGCACACCCTTGATCCTACAGAGTGGCTGAGTTGTTATTCATGGTATCTATAGGGCCGTGTGAGAATTGTGACACTACATTTAGACCCATCATAGCCAATTCTGGCTCACTTATAGACTGACTTTCCAAGTGGCTAAGTAAATGTCTCCAACCGCTCACCGAAAGGTTACCAGGATACATCAAGGACTTCAACAATTACTAAAAATTATGAATATTAATATTCGATGGAGCCCCAATGTTATCGCATCAGGAGAGTGGTCACATCACAATGGGGGCAGGCTCTGTGGCACGGGGGCGGTTGTCCCCCCCCTGTACACTATCCCCCTATCCGCTCTCTCTCCCCTGTGGCTGCCTCTCTCCCCCATGCTCTCTCCTGTGTGCTGTGATGTCATAACATCCCGCTATAATGTCATAATATCCCATTGTGATGTCCTAACACCCCACTATGATGTCGTAATGCCCTATTGTGATGTCATAATTCCCCACTGCGATGACTTAATAACCCATTGTGATATGGTAATACCGTATTGTGATGCCATAATACCCCATTGGGATACAGGGCCAACTGGACACAGGAGTCAATGACAGACGTCACAAGGCAATCTACTTATATAATTGCCTTGTGGCATCTGTCATTGCCTTTGTGTCTGGTTGTACCCGTATCACAATTTTTCTGCAGATACAAGTTGGCTACTTGGATGCCAGCTTCACCCCATCATTCACCAATATCTACATGGGATGTTGGGACAAGAAATATATTTACCAAATTAACAATTCATTTGTGTCCAATATCGACTGACACGAATGCTTCATCGAGGACATTTGACATTGGAATGAGATGTCTACACCATTATTTGTCAATAATGTTCATATAATGTGCATTTTTGATCCATTTTTATGATCTGTTTTTGCATGGAAAATGGATCACTTTCTGTGATAACCAGCAAAGTCATTGAGTTTTCAGAAATGCTGTTCGGATGCTGCATTTTTTACTGTTCCATTTTTGGGGCAGAAAATGCATCCAGTAAAAGTATGAGCATGTAAATTTGTCTGGCTTTTTTTCTCCTCTGTTTTTTCCCATGAAACTATTATTTATGGGAATAAACCGTAGCAGCCAAAAATAGGTAAAAAAAATGTATCAAAAATGGATAATGCGTTTTTGATGCGTTTTTTGAAAAAACAGATCCAGTTTTACTGCTGAAAATTACAAAAATGGATCCAAAACCCACAGTCTGAACACAGCATTACAGCTATCATAACTCGGACAACCTGACACTTACCCACAACCCACATTCGAATGCTATCAATTTTTTAGATGTACACTTAAAGGAGAACTCTGGGGAGATAAGACATTTTTGAACAGTCACTGCCCTCCTACATGATTAAGATAAGCTGTCCATTACAGTTCTGGGATCTATATATAGCTTAAAAATCTATAAAATCATATCTGCTCCTCAGCTCTCACCCCTCACTTCGGGG
Source organism: Allobates femoralis (assembly GCA_033576535.1). Taxonomy (NCBI): domain Eukaryota; kingdom Metazoa; phylum Chordata; class Amphibia; order Anura; family Aromobatidae; genus Allobates; species Allobates femoralis. The sequence goes on along the minus strand of JARQOC010000001.1, from coordinate 164,871,945 downwards.
ACAGAGAAATTCAGTTATGCATAGTGCTAAAGTTTCAGAAGACAGCTTATATCAAGTTGATATGAGGGATGGGAGGTCATGGTAGTACTGAATCAATCAATGCAGTGCTCTGTCTCTGCTCTTGGCCTGATACATGGCAGCACACATTATGAACCATCATGTCATTGTACAGCAGAAGATCCCAGAGTGTATTTCTTTCTTTATGGTGACATGATTGCTAATTGAAGGAAGAACATCCCTGTTTATAGATTACATAGGATGTATATCAGGGGCAGGATTATAGTGTGACCATGGGGCCAGTGACCATGCCCCCTGCCACGCCTCATGTTCATACAGAAGTGTGAGTGGGCAGGAATGTAAGATAATCCTGGAGTCCCCAGAGTCAACGCCCCTGACACACCTGATCTCATCTACAGCATGAGGATGAAGTTCTCTGTCCCAGAAGGGAGGGGTGAGAGCTGAGGAGCAGATATGATTTTATTGATTTATAAGTGATATATAGATCCTAGAACTGTAGTTCCCAGCTCTGCTTCATTATGTAGTAGTCAAAAGACTGTCAATTTAGGTGGGCAACAAGCATGCCCCTCCTTCATCTGTCCGCTTCCCAAATCAATCAGTATTTATATCTTACATGTGCATGGGAATTCACCACTCGGGGTTAAATGTGATCAAAGCAGAATTCTGGTTTGTTTCCTTGTAAGGGGCCTTTCATACTTGCGTTTTTTTTCTGATTTGGAAGATCAGGAAAAAACCTGATTCTTACAGGTTTAATTTTTTTTGCCCATTCTCTTTAATGATTTCAGGAGAAAACATGAAGCAACAAGATTCTACCTGACAAAATTAAAGTGAATGGGCAAAATACTGTAAGAATCAGATTTTTCCTGATCTTCCAAATCAGGAAAAAACCGCAAGTGTGAAAGGCCCATTACATGGGTTTTATGGACATTAATGGGGCAGGGTTTCCTGTCCCCAAGGTCACTCATGATGATTGGACAAGAATCACATAGAATCACATAATATCATTAATTTAATTAATATTGTTTATCACCAGGTATATACTGGAAACGTAGGGACATAGCTAAAGCCTGTGTCGCAATGTCCTTACAGTTTGTGGTTAGCCATTTCCTCCTCTTTCACAGACATTGTCCAAAGTTGAGAGATACTTGCTGTTCTCTGTGCAGGTTTATCTTTCTTATAGATGTCCTAAAGCAATATATCATATAACTATTTTCTGCAAATAGAACTAATTTATGCAAGAGCTAATAGCAATGGTCTAGCAATAACAAAAGTCAATACATAATAGGCAATACATGCACCTTGGTAACTCTTTGGATATTTTCACTTATTTGATTCCACAACAGGAGGACAGGGACAGTACACTATTTTTTTTTATCTCCCCGGAGTTCCCCTTTAAAAGGAAATATTGAATCACAGTGCATAAACACTTTCACCTTTGTAATACCCGTAATAGGCAACTCTGTACTCCGTTGTATTGTTCTCGGTCCTGGAAAGGCAGAATTTGGCAGAGCCCTTCCCAATTGGTAAGCAGCACAATGGCTGGTTTACCGAATAAAAGGAAAAAAAAACTCATGCACCACTTTCTTTCTTTTGTAGAGGAAAAACCTCGGACCTGTCAAGAGCTCCAGTAATCATATCCAGGACCTTGGGGTGCCAGCTTGAAAGAAAGGCAATCAAATCCACAGACAATAGAGAAGAAACCAGTAGCACTCCATGTGTGAGAGACTTCAGCCTGCTTTCGCACCACCTGGGATCAGTTGAAGCAACAAGTGGTGTGAAAAATGCTGTTGAATAAAGTTGCATATTTTAATGGACCTGGAGTGCTGCTAGTTTCTTCTCTCTTTCCAAAGAAGACAATGGTTGGAGCCAAGTCACACAGGGCACAGTCAGATAAAACACACCAGAGAACCAAATGAAGCAGTGCAGTACAAAACCATGTAAGAAAACCATTGGCAAAGCCAAGACCAGGAGCCAGAACCACCCACCTGAGAAGCAGGTGAAACTACTAACTTCTACCTCCCAAACACAACTGAAATAATCAGCACTACACAGAGAATATTTTTCTGGGAAAAGCTGACACCAGGGTACCCAGCGTACTGGGGCCCCTGAACAGCATAATCACGGGAAGAGATGGCATCCCACCTCCCAGCAACACCAGAAGTAAATCCTTTGGAGCACAATACATGACCATAGCGAGCACCCGCACTATCTTCACCCCCTCTGAAGGTGACACCCCACCCCTTGTCACCAGTGGGGGGCAACAGGTGACCAGAGGGAGAGACAGATTATGCCCAGAGTTGTGAGGAGCCAGCTCAGGTATGCAACCGCCTGACCTGACATCCATGCCAAGAGTTGTTGCCCATTGTTGAATATACCAGGACTATACAAATTGTAGAAAGGATAACATATATCAACATAAATACTTCATCTTTGATCATAAATTACAGCATGCTTTACAACATGCTGGGAAGAAAGCATATAATTGAAATAGAAAATAATGTTATCTCCTCTTCCAATCCAGACATGGGATAACACATATTCTACTATTGTTAAATTAACCACACAATATAATCTTCATTGCAATCAAATTACTAGTATAATATAAAAACACTTGCGCATTTTATCTTTAAAAGTCTGGATAACATTTTGAAACAAGACTGTAATTTTGTCTCCAAGAGAGGGCAAGCAGCAAGCAAATTAGTTAAAAATGCAGGATTTTAATAAATAGTAAAACTTAATTGCAATCTATCCAAGTATGTCAACATTACTAAGATATTTTTTTAGTCAGAGAATGGAGGAATACATTAGAGATATTAATTTTGATAATCTCAATAATTCAGCAGCTTCTCAACATTCCATGAACCTGAACTGTAAATTTTCGAGTTCGTACGGAACATCTAGTGTCTGGTGCTGAATCCCAAACATGGACTTCTAACTAGAGATGAATGAACTTTGTTCAAGCATATTTGCCAATTTCAAATTCGGCATAAACATGGCTGATTCAGTTCGGAAATTGGAAACCCGAACACTTTCCCCAAAAGTCAACAAATCGTGCTAAGTTCAGTAAAATGTTGTAAATTTAAAATGGCCTTAAAACTATACTTGTTTATTTGGGGCAAAAATGCTCACCGGAAGACCCTCTGGCTGGGGACAACACCTAATCTACGGTTAGCAGTGTCCCTGTTACGCTTAGGAGGTGAGGGAATAAGGTAACTGAATGGTGAGAGGGGTGAAGGGATTCTTGAGTAGCTAATCTGACCCTTACACTGGGGGTCCCTGGCTCACCCTGCTCTCGAAGGTACTTCTGATGATGAGGAGGTCTGAGTCTCCACCCTGTTTTCCTGAACTCCTGATTAGCCCTAGGCTGAGGGCCCCTACCTCCACCCACAAATCCAGAATCACAGCTACTCCCAAAGCAAGGACTTCAGCACAGCAACAAAGCATCAGCGCAGCACAAAGACCAAGAGTAAATAACTCTATCAGTGGTGTCTGACAGAGGAGGGGGAAAGCGATTGAAAGCCAGGGGAAGGGGATTCCAGGTGAGTCACACCCAAGTCTCACATCAACCCCACAACCAGCAGCTGAGCATAATAGTGAGTGCAGCTCTGAAGCACAACATAGAAGACAAGTTAGGATCAAGACCGTCACAACCATACCTCATGCAGCTCTTGAAGAAATGCAGACACAACACACACAGCAGCATCCAGCAAAGTCATCACAATCTGACCGCATGACAGTCCCCAGGCATTGGGTCTACCAGCTAGCTCATGTTAAGCTGTACAATTTTGGGGAATTTTTGCGAATTTTTTTAAGTTTCCTGCAGTTGGCAGGTGTTTTGACACCTGCATGGTCTGAATTTTGGAAACAGTGCCAGATGAAGCAGCATCTGGGAAGTCCGGGAAGCTTACAATGTCCTTAAAACATTAGTTTAAAAGAGCTTTATATCCGAAGGAAATTTTTTGTGAATATTTTTATTATTTTTATAATTATTATTATTATTATTATGGTTTTTCTTTTGGAGAGCAAACCTTTATTATTGCAGAGGGTCACCGGAATAGAGGCCATCTGTTCTACACTTATGTGAAAGCAATATATATTTATAAAAAAATATGGCCATTACATGCTTCACATCTATGATCTGAGTAGGCCAGAGTGAGCTGACCAGTAAAGACCAAGTAGGCCGGAGTAGGCTGAGCAGAAAAGACTGAGTGACACTTCCCTGATGGTTAGGGCTCCCTGGAGGCGCATAATCCTGTGAGACACTGTTCCCTGGAGAGAAAGCCCGCTCCATAGCCTGAAGCCCACGGGAAAGGGGAGAGACCGGACCAGAAAAGCTGGCTCCGAGGAAGACGGCAGCGCTGACAGACTACTGGCAGGACAGACTCCCCTGATGTACCCAGGTAGTTACAAGAGTAGGAGAGAGCCCGGTGATCCCTTGCAAGATAGGGACATCCAAGGCTATGCTGGGACCAGAGAGTCGGCTCTGGGTGACCGCAGCTACACTCCGGTACAAGGACACACCGACGGGGAGGCACAGATTTCAGGTCTGGTTACCCAACACATGGGTAGGAGAAAAGGAGAAACAGCAGCACATAGGACCCAGGCTTGCCACCCACACACACCGGGGGAAGCCAAACAAGGGACAAAGATGCCCTCATACAGCCCATGGGAAGAACAGAGGAGAGAAAATCCTGAAAGGTTTCAGAGAGTGAAGAGTCTCAGAAAGAAAACCTGGCTGCAGAGGGTTCAGAGAGAGTGTACGGAGTTAACTGTTTGGACTGTACTGTGAGCTGTACTAAGAACTTGTGAAGTAAAACCCAGTGAACCCTGCTCTAGTCTCCCGTGTGTGATTCCCTGCACCTTGACCTGTATATACATCTTCTCATCCTGTCAGGAGCAGCCCCGACCCACGGCGGGATCATCCATCTTGCTGCAGCATCACCCATCCATCCTCCTGGCAGAAGTACACAGCAGCGGTGGTCCCCTCATTGACCACAACCCATGGGTGGCATCATGACAAATCCCTGTAAATAATCCCTTTTACTTGTGGGCTCGGGACACGGTCCGGACTAAGGACCGCCTTGATACCCCCCGTGATACCCCGGTCCGGTACCAAGTACCCCGTCCCAGTGGGCTCCACAGTAATCAGACTGAATTTCCACAATCTGGATAGTGTTTGTGCTTGGTTGTCATACACCAGGAGTAGAAAACTCCAGGCCTCCATGTAAAAAAAAATTGTGTAGGTCTTTGCTTATTTTTAATTGCCAGCCAAGGTAAAACTAGGCAGCTGAGGACTGGTATTCTCAGCGGGGTGAGAGCTCATCGTTATTTGGCCCCTCGCACCATAGAATAGCAGCCTGCAGCCGCCCCAGAAATTGTCACATGGGTAGCGGTGGTAAACTGGGTAATAAAGGGTTAATGTCAGCTTTGTATTGCCAGCAGGCATTAAGCCTAAAATTATTAATGCCAGGCCAATGGTACACTTGGCCAATAAAAATTTCAAGTAAATATCAAATAAGTCACAACACAGAGAGAAAGCATTTTATTAGAAATAAAAACACAAACCCGTATCTGGCAAAAAATATGAGTCTGCACACATTGGAAGCAGCAGTGTGAACTGCGACCAATCCCCTATGAAGTCTGCACACAGAGCTGCCATCCACACAGCCTTACAAGGTGAGATTGTCCTGTGCTCTCCCGCACCCTGTCCAGAGGTATGTACACACTGGCAGGTTTTTAATGTAGCATCTAGGGACAGAGTTAGGACTGTCTCTACCAGGGCCTACCGTGAAGTGGGTGAGACAGCTCATTGTACGTTTTTTTGCAAAAACGTATAAACCAAAAGGCCCTGTTTTTGTCACGGCACTTGCTATTTATTTTTACAGCAGAGCGCCTTTTGTGTGATTCTTATACAGTTTTTGCATTGGTTTTTCATGTTTTTGGTGGGGATTGGTCGCAGTTCACACTGCTGCTTCCAATGTGTGCAGACTCATATTTTTTGCCTTCATGTTCACCCCTGCTGGTAACAGCAGATATTGGAGGCACCTGCCCCTCCCCTATGAAGTCTGCACACAGAGCTGCCATCCACACAGCCTTACAAGGTGAGATTGTCCTGTGCTCTCCCGCACCCTGTCCAGAGGTATGTACACACTGACAGGTTTTTAATGTAGCATCTAGGGACAGAGTTAGGACTGTCTCTACCAGGGCCTACCGTGAAGTGGGTGAGACAGCTCATTGTACGTTTTTTTGCAAAACGTATAAACCAAAAGGCCCTGTTTTTGTCACGCCACTTGCTATTTATTTTTACAGCAGAGCGCCTTTTGTGTGATTCTTATACAGTTTTTGCATTGGTTTTTCCCGTATCTGGACTCCGATTTTATTACTCCCTCATACTCATCCTCAATCCTCTGCAAGTGTGGCCCACTTGGCCACATGGCCACTCTTGCTCCAGATAGCCCCACCCCACATAGCCATGCCTATGTGTGTGACAAGCCCCACCCATTAAGACCTAGAGTTTCCCACTCCTGGTGTATGACAACCAAGCACAAACACCATCCAGGTTGTGGAAATTCAGTCTGATTACAACAGCAAATTACAGATGCTCTTACAGAACATGATGTCTGTGATTGGCTGTTGCCAGTTAGTGAAATGAATATGTATGAAGCTTCATCGGCGGGACCAGAAGTAAGTGAGAGGGAGCGTTTACCTGTAAGCAATCAATCTAGCAAGCAGCTGAAGACTGGTAAGATGATCTATGTGTGTCTGTTTGTGTTTGCCAGTTTTTGGACATCTTTGAAGGTGTTTTCAATGTGTTTTATGTTGCTTTCCATTGATTTCAATGGGGTTCAGAAGGTTCAGCAAACTGTTCATCAAACAATTCATCGAACACCCCATGTACGGCGAAACAAACTAAATTTGAACTCTCAGGTGTTCACTCATCTCTAATCTGCACAAACCGTAAGGTATCGAGATATGTCACTAAATCCAGTCTTTTGGAACTTGCATTGTGAGATTCGAGTCCCTGCCAAGCATGTTTGCCCTTTGATTTTCAGCCACTAATATGTAGGGATTGCCTATCAGTCATGGTAAGGCTATAGTCACTTTTTTTACTGTCATTACTGTGATTGGCTTGCCGCATTGCGTCATCAGATATATATGAGATCCGTATGTGCTAATTAGATAACATAGGGAGAGTTTCTGCTGGAGAAGGGACAGTGTTTTATTGCATTTAATACTTGCTAGTGCAAGAGTAATCAAACAGTCCTTATTCACAATACCGCTGTGAGCTGTAATTAGTGTAGGGAACATTTCTGGAGGAGGGCTAGCATATTATAGACATTTAGGCAGGGCTCTTTGTGTTTCAGTTCTTGCTGGTGCAAGATCTATTTACATATATCTCAAGGCTCTATAAGCTTTAAATTGCATTAAGCGTTGTCTAAAATGCTAAAAAAAACACAGGTGAAAAAATTGCATGCAAAAACACATCAAAAGATGGGTGAAAAAAGACATAAATAAACTTACGTTTTTCCTTCAACAAGATGCCAAGAGATGCAGGAATAATGCATGTATCCAAGCCCTCAGCGTGTGTACAAACTCTTAGGCCTAGTTCACATCTATGCGCCCCTGCATTTTCCTGCACTGTGCTAGTGCAGGTGCAAGCACAGGTGCTATCACAGGCCAGCGCAGGCAAGCGAATTGGCGCATAGATGCAGAGCCCTTGCGCTAGCACCGCCTATACCTGCTATGGGCAAGCGCAGGAGACCGCATCCCGGAAACGCAAGTGTGACAGCTCCTCTGTCACAGTGCATGTGCTAGTCTGGACACACCGGAAACTCATAATGTGATGTTTCCAGGTGCATCTGGACTGGTGCATGCGCTGTGACAGAGGAGCTGTCACACTTACGCTTTTGGGTCTCCTGCGCTCGCCAATAGCAGGTAATGGCAGTGTGAGCACAATCTAGCGCAAAGGCTCTGCATCTATGTGCCGATGCGCTTGCACTTGTGCTAGCGCAAAGCAGGCAAATGCAGGGGTGTATAGATGAGAACTAGGCTTACGCATTTCCAATGCGTCCGGACTAGCGCATGCGCTATGACAGAGGAGCAATCAAACTTGCGCTTCCGGGATGCAGTCTCCTGCACTCACCCATAGCAGATAATCGTGACGCAAGTGTAAGCGGGCGCAAGGGCTCTGCATCTATGCACTAATGCGCTTGCCTGTGCTGGCCTGTGATAGCACCTGCTCTTGTACCTACGCTAGCGTAGTGCAAGCAAGCGCAGGGGCGCATAGATGTGAACTAGGCCATATACTAGTTCTTTCAAGTGGCAAAATCAACCTCAACAAATCCAGCATTTAGAAGCACTGTGTTTTTCCAAGATGAAGACAGAGTCTTAAATAATTTTTGTTTCCAAAAAACGGGCTAGGGCTTATTTTTGGGGAAGGCTTATTTTTGGAAAAACACAGTAGAATATTGTAAATGTGTGAAAACATCCAAGGTACTAGGAAATGTACAAATTTTTTAAGTGCCTTTTTTATTGATTTTATAATAAGTCGAACATGATTACATGGAAATAACAAATATCCCCAACATAAGGTACATCTAAAATATCTACTGTAGTATAGCCAAGGAAATATTACAGATAATAAATTACACATAGTCACATCTGAGAATGATTCCATTATAATATGAAACTTCTGCATTTCAAAGAAGGATAGTATGTATGAATTAATGTACTTAGTACAAGATGGGAAGAGTTTTACATCAATTCTGCACTTTACAAAGATTACATGTCATGATTTGCTGCCTTTTGAAATGTTATCAATGTCTTCCTAAGCATATTTATAAATTACCCAGACTAATGAATCGATCAATCATATCGATAAGTGATAAGTTTTAATATGTTGCTGTTATAATGTCCTGCTAACAAAATAATAAATATTATTCATTGTGTCCAACGCCAACTAAACTTCCTACGGTGGTAGTTGGAATGTATAGGAAGTAAATAAGTAAATATGAAGAGTGACCATGGGGGTCTAGTCTGATTAATGTGCATTTTGATTATACATTTTATGTCCAGGTAGATAACTCTTGATAGAACCTTTCCGTCATGTCACGAGTCTCAGTAGACTGCCCTTGACATTAATGTCTCAGCTAAGCCTTTTTCTAATGAGAAATAGGTGAGAGGAGTAGTTTTCTGGGAATATTTCATACATCATTATATGTTAAACCTGCAGGGAATGTTCAAGCATATTAAAGAATTTAAAAATAGAATATTTAAAGCAATATTCTTTCTGTCTACACAGAAGATCTGCTTTGCTCTTTGTCTTCTAAAACAATATGAAAGTTAAAAAAAAAACTTGCATAGTCCTGAGCAATAGGAATAATAGTCATTTTAATATTTCATTTTTATAGAAATTTTTTTTTTTCAGTACACAGCACTGGTAAGTTTTCTAGGTCAGTGGTGGTATTTCATTTAGAAAAAATGTGCATTTTTAGTTTTCTTTTTTCAGAAAAGCAGTTTTCTCCACTGTTAAATAACAAGAAAAAGTCCAGTTTTAAATAAATCAAAGCAAATATCCCAATAGAGTCCTTCATTTTAATTTTAAATCTTCAGATAATCTTTATTATGTGAAGAAAGGAAGACTGCACTGGGTATACCGTATATTATATTTCTTCTCTTATTCAAGGATTAACTATCACTTCCCGGAATTTGGCCACAGTGTGACCAAGAGTCTTTGCACCAATGCATTTTCTGTTCAGTAACACTATAAAAAGCGAGGATAGAGGGCAATAAAACCTCCCTACAGTCGTAAAGCCTTGAATTCATACTTCCAAACAAATGCTTAAAAATTGCTGGACGGACTTCTTACAGGGCATGACACTTACAAAGAATTTTGGGCCTCCTTTTTAATTCCTAATCTTTCCATTGTCCCTTATGTTTCAGAAAAATAACAACCAGCATCTGCCATATCACTAAACCTGTGTAGAAGTAAATGATATATTTTTTTTGTAATATTTGAATAGATTTTAGTTGAACAGGAAAATATTCAGTCATCTCTAATATTTTGATGAATATCAAAAGGCTTTTTGGTTGCATAAAGGCAATATTGGTTCATAACACTTATTACAAAAAGTTATGTAATAAAAGTGGAATCTTCCTACATTTTCTGTGTATTGAAGAATGCTTGGGTATCATTAAATTATAAGCATTTTTTCATACAGTACTGTATATATGGTTGGTGTATATTTCAAAAATGATACTATCATTTTTACTATTGTGGGTCTTTTTTAGGTTTAAAGGGAACCTGTGAGGTCATTTATGCCCCTAAACCTATCACTACCTGTCCCTGCAGCTACCCACTACATCCCTAGTCATCCCTGTGTAACCTAAATTTGGAGTATAATGGGTGTAAAAATGCTGTTTATAACTTACATTTTCCCTATTGTGTAGACATGTGAGCGACGTGTGGGTGTTCACTCAGGGTCCATCCCTTTCCTCGCTCCATGATATACCGCTTCTGTGGGCATGATAATTAATTCAGAAGCGCAGTCCTCAGTTTCAAATCCGTGCAATGTTGCCGGTCCTGTGCATTCTGGGGATTTTTGGGTGCAACTGGCCAGCTTTGGAATGCGCAATGTGCATGCTCCAGAGCAGGGCAATATAACCAATACACCATTAGGGTAAGTGCACACTGGCCGGGTTTTCGGCGGTTTACCTGTGTAAACCGCCATTTTGTTTACATTAGTTTTATGTTAATTTATGTTAATCCAAACCGGCGTTTGGATTAACATTAAAACTAATGTAAACAGCCCAAGGCAGTGCACACACCGGCGGTTACCCAGCGTCATCCGTTGCTAACCCGCAGGTTTCCCAGCGGGTTAGCAAAGAATGACCATGTTCTAAAAAACGGCGGTTCTGCAGCGGCTGCAAGCAGAATCATGTGCTGCTTCCAGCCGTTGCAGAATCGCCGCCGAGAACCCGCTGGGCAGCCGCCGGATACCGCCCGGCTCCCGCCGCACATACCCGCCAGGAAGCCGGTGGACGGCGCCGGAGCTTCCTGGCGGGTTCCGCAAGCTGCCGCCGACGAAACCGCCGGGTAAGTGTGCACTTACCCTTACACTGCTCAGGACTGAAAATGATGCACGTCTGTTGTGTCATACCAGGAAGGAAGACCATGGAGTTGAAACTCAAGACTGCACTTCTGAATTAATTATCTCGTCTCCTGGGGCATGATACCATACAGTGAGGCGGGAGAATGCACCCGGTCTGAATGCCCACACGTCACCCACAGGTCACCCAAGCTATTAGTGCTAAAGCGCTCAGCACCTCGTAGAGCGACGGGTACTGAACGCATTCAGCGTTAGTACCCTGGAAAGCTCCCTATTCAGGAAGCCGTTTAGTAAATTTTCACGCCGCACTGTCAAATTACAGGAGTCGCCAGCTTTTAATGCAGGATTATAGCAGAGCCGACATAGTGTGGCTTCTGCAAAATGGCTGTGTTAACCCCTGAGCTGCCAATGTTTTGGGCTACATGGCTCCAGGGGAGTATGGGCACTCTCTAGGGCCATGTAGCTCAGTATTATTAACCCATTAAACATCGGCTTCATACCCGCCGGTTTTTAATGAATGAATCTAGCAGAGCCGACATAGTGCAGCTTCTGCTAAATACATGACTTAACCACTGCTCTGACAAGGTTTTAGGCTACATGGCTCAAGGGAGTGTGGACACTCTCTTGGGCCATGTGGCACACTATATCATTAACCACTTAAAGACCAGATTCATAGCCGCTCCTGCATCTCTGTGCCGACATGTAGCACAGAGCTGCAAGAGCGGCTTTACATGTAAAATCACACACGTAAAATGTTTTTAATAAACTTTCCTAAATGACAGCACCAGAAATAGGAAAGTTTTGAACAACATCATTCATAAAGCTATCACACTGAAAGATGTAGCTTCTTGAACCAACGTTAATTGAACGACGAATGATAAAGGCACGTCACACACACAGATATCTGTGCAGGCATTGTTCGCAGATCTCTAGTTGCAGTGAAATCATGGACACATTGTTACATTTGTACACGGCAACAAAATGGAACAATGTGTCCATGATTTCACTGCAACTAGAGATCTACGAACAATCTCTGCACAGATATCTGTATGTGTGACGTGCCCTATAGATTTGAGGTCAGGATCTCAAATCTTGGATGAACGATCCAACGATTTTTTCCTCCTATATTGTTCATTTACATGCAAGGATGCACAAATGATATCTTTTGAACGATCACAAATTCGAGACGTTTCAAGGATATCGTTCAGGATATCCTTGCATGTAAACCCACCATAAATGTAGAAGATTTTTTTCTCTTTGGTTAGCCTGAAAATGTATGGCTGACATAACTGTGCATTGACAGTATCAACTGCAGAAGTTACAGGGTAGAAAAATAATGTATTGCCAGTAAGGTACCGTCACACAGGGACATATCGCCGGCGATATTGCCGGGGATCGCGGGAGCGCGCATCCCTGTCAACATCGCCGGGGAGCTGTCACACTAAGCAACTTACTGGCGATGTCGCCGGCTAGTTGCCGCGGCTATCGCTCGCTGGGTTGCCCGGCAACCCAGCGAGCGATAACCCGCAATGTAGTAGATAGGCGGAATCGCCCGTAACATTGCGGATCGCCGCGTTACACAGGGCGATCAGGCAGGATCGCCTGAGCAACATCGCCAGGTTTCCCAACATGGTTGGGAAACCTGGCGATGTGACTCAGGCGATTCATCGCCTGATTATCGCCCTGTCACACGCGGCAATTCGCCGGCGATGTCGCCGCAACCTGGCCACGCCCCTCGGTTGCCGGCAACATCGCCGGCGACATCTCCCCGTGTGACGGTACCTGTAAAGAGATGCCTTGGAAAGGCTACCTGGCAGTAGAACTATAAGGCTACATTCAGACGTACCATTTTTGTTTATTTTTTTTTGCTGCATTTTTGGTTGCCAAACAGGATGTGTTGTCAAAAAACGAACCAAAAATGGATCCTCCATTTCTGATGGTTTTTTTGCTGCATTTTGGGTGCTGCATTTTTTTCTACATTAACATGCTCCTATGGTAAAAATGCAGAAGAAAAATGTCACAGAAACTAACATGCTAACATGCTCATCCGTAAAACGGAGCACTGTAAGAGGAAAAAAATGGATCACTTTACAAAGGCCATGTATGAATGGCAAAAAATGAAAACCCATTGATTTGGCCGGGATTTCATTTGAGTAATCTGTTTGTGCAGTGCACTGCAAAAAATGCAGCAAAAATGGTACATCTGAATGGAGCCTAAAACACAATGAGCAGCCAGGAGATGTATGGAACAGCATTAAAAACTACAGAGAAAAAATAAAAAGACGGGGCAGAGAAGGAAATTACACGTCCAGTGTCATTTTGTTTTTTTCTCTGACTGTCAATCTCATGCCAACTAAAAAATGTGAGACAAAATGAGCATAGGGACTTATCTCTAGGCAGAGTGGGGCTATCGCCCGATGAAATTTGCTCACCTGATCCGGTTGTGTAAACCCACAACCAGTATTAGCGCTCATACAGCAGCCGCTGGATCCACACCTACACGTGCAACGTGACAAACAACTGGAAACAGGATGAAATGCCGGTGATCCGCGCTGCTGGAACGAAAATCCAGGACCCAAGAAGTCTGGTGTAATGGTGTAGATTTATTCCAACTCGTTTAGGAGCAGCCTCTGCTCCTTGCTCAGGGATAATCCCTGAGGATGTAACATAGGCTGCTACGAAACGCGTCGGAATAAATCTACACCATTACACCAGACTTCTTGGGTGGAAGGAGTAGAGGCTGCTCCGAAATGCGTTGGATTTAAATCTACACCATTACAGCAGACTTCTTGGGTCCTGGTTTTTCCTTCTAGCAGCGCGGATCACCGGCACTTCATCCTGTTTCCAATCTCCTGCCATGGTTGTTCCAACACTATGTCCCCCTAAATATCCTTCTGCTGCTTATCCTCCTCCTCATCTTCCACATTCTACCAACAATTAACATCGTCAATAAGGTCCCCAACAGACACAGGGCAGCACTGAACATATACAAGATTCTAAATATGCCAAACAAGAAAATACTGGGCACTCTCCGGTGTTGATGGGTTAACTCTGTCTGTGACCTACTGTAGCGCTAGACTCCAAAATGGTGATGCACACAATAAAGTTCATCAAATCTCAAACTCACCGGAGCGGATCTTTTTTCTTTATTCACACATCCATTTACATGTTAGTGCGATCAAATACCATGGGGATGAGGGAGAGGAGACGGCGGACGACGGCCTGGACCCGTCGAAGCGGCATTGTCCACGAAACAGCAGGCCATCGTCCGCCGTCTCCTCTCCCCTCACCATGCTATTTGATCGCACTAACATGTAAATGGATGTGTGAATAAAGGAAAAGATCCACTCCGGTGAGTGCCACAATTTTTTCTACAGTTTGTGATGTACAAGTTTATGTTCTTTCTCCATTCTCTCTTGTATTCTGGTGCATGTTTTTTCAAGGATAAAAATGAGGGGATAACATAAATATCCTTCAGTTGTCCTTGAAGGGTTTTAGTAGGTGACATTTTCCAGGCCATAGTCACTTGAGGAAGGTGGTGGCAATAATTCTGAAAGAAATGTTGCACTATTAAATTCAAAACATGTGTCATGCAGGGATCATGAGTTACTTTATCACTTTGACCAAATGGAAAGTAGCCAGAATGCTCTGGGAATGCCTGAACACTTCCCAGATGTTTTTGACATGGAGCCAGGCAGCATGAGATTTGCTGCTTGCGTAGCAACAACTCATTTGCTACTTGGCTTCTGTCAACCATGCGTTCAAGCTGTAAAAAAACTTGTTGAGTCTTTAACTTGCATAAGTGAAAACAATGTGGTATGTGTGGGGAATCAACACAGTGTAACCATGGATAGCGGCATGTACAGTACTCACATTAAGTACTGTATCTCCTCCTTACAGCGAGGAGCCGATGGCTGTCATTGATAAAACTGTGAAAGCCGACAAAGCCGGCAATACTATAATAAAGAGATTTAAGCCCTCACATGCCACTCTATGTGGCCAACATGTCTCTAGGGAGGGTGGACACTCCCTGGAGACATGTTGCCCACATATAATATTAACATTAACCATTTGTTCATTCCTGCGGTAGCAGAGATGAACAAGGCATACGGCAACCGGATTGCACATTATGAGCAATCCGGTTACCGGATCTAAGTTTAGGGACACATTTTGAAGCCAAAATGTGTCTGAAGGCACGTGATTACCGCATCTGGATCTGGATGCGGTAATTGAAATGTGCCTTCCAAATGTGACCCTAGTTACAAACCTTGTTTTCAGGATTTTTCATCGGAAGCAAAATTAGGACCGAGTAATCATAATTTGCCATTCTTGTTTGCAATGTGTGAAGAAAACAAATTGTATTATTAAGGTTATGTTACTTCAGTTTAACACAAATCAACCAATTCAGTCAAAAAGATTCTTCATGTACATCAAATCCTTATCACTTTAGTATTTGTATTTTTATTTTCAAGCCAAGATTACAACTCCTATTTTCAATGTGCTTCAGTGTTGCAATAGTACACTGCAGTCAAATTTAAACCATTTTTCTATCCCTATCTTTAATAAACAATGCAGTCTGACTCTGACCTCTTTCCTGTCACAATTCTTCCTCTCTGTATTCAGGACGTGCTGGGCTGGGAGATTGACAGCTCAGTTATCCAATCTGGAGCTGGCATGTGCTAGGTGGTTGCCCAATCTCATTCTGCGAGATGCAGGGTTATTGCAGGTATTCCCTGTCTCCTGTAATTGCCCAGCTTTTTAGCTCTGCAGCTTTTCCCAAAGCACTGCCAGTATTTGTTTCAGCTCTGTTGTGCTAGTTGGCCTCTTGTTTCTATGGTCTAAGAATTGACCTTTTGATACCTGGCCTTGACTAAGTTTGATTATCCTTTTGTTTTGTCCTTCTGTTCTGATCCACTACTCTCCAAGTAACAGACCTTGGACTGTGACTTAACTATGCCTCTGTTTGCCCCCTCTGTCTTTATGTGCTCTCCCGGCCCCTGACCTCAGAATGTTTAACTACCCTGCTTTACTACTTGTTCATGTGGAGACTAGTGTCACATTAAGACTGATCGTGATTTTTTTTTTTCCTTCTCTCATTTTTGTAAGCATGAATCCTATTCACATACTTGGTGAAGAGGTGGCAAATCTGACACAGATGATGTGTGGCACACCTGCTGGGGATTGCCACAGGACCCATCCAGTGCAAGGAGAGATTTACACTTTGGTACACACAAAATACAGCTCCTTCCACCCCAGACCTAGAGGGGGAGCTCTACTTGCTACCTTAAGCAAATTCCCTTATAAGGATCAAGGCTTGAGGGGAGGAGTCAGTTAGTCTGCTCTGAGCAGTGAAGAGAGCAGTTAAGTCCAGTGAAACAGCCTAAACGAGGTACTGGAGAGAGTCGGTTGCTGGAGCCACGCCAGGCCCAAAACCAAGGGACACTAACCAGCTGTGCAGCACCCTAGAGAGAGGGACGGAGGCCAGTGAAGGAGTAGGAGAAAAGGAGAAGGAAACAGATTTCTTTACTCTTTAGCCCACCCGAACACCGGAGTCCGACACTGCTAAACATCCATTGTAGCAGGAAAAGCCCGGAAGGACCAGGAGGATCTAATCCCCCTGAGGTAACAAACTAAGAGACACTCAAAACTGACCAAGTACAGGACCACGGGCCCAGAGGAGAGTAGGGATTCCCGCAGGAGGTCCTCATTGTCGGTTACAGAGTAAAACCCTGAGAGGGAGAAACAGTGGCAAGTTCAGTTATAGGCAGAGCTTACCTCAAAAAAATGCACACAGAGACAGAGGAGGCCTCACAACTCTCAAAGGTGAAAATCCTGAATTGCACAGAGATCCTGGTTTCCCTCCTGAACTGTACCTGTTACCGGACATCAGTAAAAGGTACCGAAACAAAAACTATTATGTGTGTGTGTGCATGTTTCACCGCAGAGACGCTACTGCGATTCTCCTCATCCACCCTCGTTGCCTTGAGGTAAAGCTCCACTTGTGGGGAGCTGTAACACCCAAGATGCATCACATCGCCTTAGCAGCCAGCCTGCAGCTCTGGTATCTAAATGACGAGGTACCACAGGTGGTGTCACAACAACATTTCTCCCATCCACCATCATCATCCCATCCCCGTCACTGAGGGTCCAGAGCACGAAACCGGGAACCGACCAGCTGTGATTCCCCCACCGAAGTACCATCACGTCCCGGTATTTAAGTACCCCCTACCCTGTCGACCGCCTCAGTCTGGCATCACGAACAGGATCCCTTGCCCAGTAAAACCAGGTACTGTGTGCCCAGAATTGAACTTTATTAACTGTTTGTGAACTGTAAAATTGGGCCGTCATTACTCCGCCATTACTGCGCCACAGAGCGGGAAGAGCATCCCACCTGCGCAGCAAAAAAAAGCGCGAAGGTAAGCCCCACCCCTCCGCTCTACCAAAGATCAATGAAGTGCAGTGTCTAGTTCCGGAAATACCCGAGGTGCTCCACTCCCCCTGCAGAGAAGTCGACTACCGAAAAGGTTAACCGCACCGGCTGGCAGCGGTTAACTAGGGGGGCGCCATCATGCGTGACTCGCATGACGCACAGGTCCCTGACAGAGGGGATGTCTGGAACGCAGCACCCAGAGCAACAGTCCCGATAGTGCTGATAGCCTTGCCGTATATACCAGGCGCAAAATGGTTGCCGACCTACAAAGGTAAGCCCGGTACCTTAGCAGCCTTTAAACAAAAGATGTATGCAGTGTTGGACATGTATGCGATGACAGAAAAGTAGCGAACCACCGTTGTGCTGGAACAATTAACAGGCGCAGTGATGCTGACAGAGACTCTGTAGCTAAAGTATTTGACAAGCTTAAAGCTGCTTTTGAAAAACGCTGAGGATGCTGTTCTACCAGGGCAAACAGAGACCGCAGGATACCATCAGAGACTTTGCCTTGCGTTTACAAGGCACACTCCAGTCCTTAAAGCAGGTAGACCCGGCAAGTGTGCTAGAAGAAGACAAAATGCTTGCGGAACAGTTTATGGATGGGTTGAGGTCAGACTACCATCCCCAGCAGGTACACTTGTGGGTTTTTGATCATCCTGATGTGAACTTTAATGACTTAAAAGACCATGCTATAACTGTGCTACGAAACCCAGTACCAACAGAACCCGCCACCCAATCCTGGTAGGTTAACACCTCTCCCACAGACTTTGAACCTAACCCCAAAGACCCTGCAAAAGCAGCAGGGCAAGCCAACTCGGATGACAACCTGCGCAACCAGTTGCTGCAGCTGACTAAAAATATGGACAATGTATTAAAACTCTTGCAAGTCATCCTGGAGGAGCCACCCCCAAGCAACATCCAGCTAGCTGGTTGCCCTGAGGATGTCCCGTGGATGAGGAGGAAGCCCAAGTTGCCCGTGGAGTGGAGCAGCAAGTCGCCCGTTCAGTGGACCAGGAAGTCGCCCGTTCAGAGGACCAACAATTCACCCGTTCAGGGGACCAAGGCACCATTCCAACGCAGAGCCAGTGACCACACAGATTCCTCAGGACAACCCATCTGTCTATGCTGCAAAAAACCAGGCCACTTTGCAAGAGAATGTCCTTTAAACCCGAAATTCCTTGGCTGGAGGGCCAACCCCCAGGAGTAGGATGTCTGGGCCAATACGACTGGCGTAATCGGTACGTGGGAGGCCGTCTGTACCTCAACATTACGCTGGAAGGAATCCCCATGTCGGCCCTACTGGACACCGGGTCACAGGTTACTACCATCCCACGTATCCTTTATGAACGATTTTGGTCTGATACTGATCTTAGACCCCCAGACCCCAATTTTGTTATTATTGCTGCTAATGGACAACTACAGACTCAGGTGGGGTTCAGAGAAGTGACAATAAAGTTGGGGAGGGTGGAATTAAAAGGCAAAGGGTTATGTGTGGTAGAAGATAATCCTGATGAAAAATACCCCTACATGATAATTGGTACTAATGTCTTTGAAAACTGCCTTGGAGAAGTGTTGTTTTTACTCCAACAGATTGCTGTAACTGCTGGTAATGGGTGGAGGATAGGGATGGGTGAGTCTACTCGCTAGGACTTGTTACTCTGCGAGTAGTAAGGGACTCGCAGGACTCGGTACTCTGCGAGTTTCCCAGCGATTACTTGCACAGTAACGAGTCCAATGCAAATCAATGGCAATCCTAGTTTTGTCAGAGACTGACAAAACTAGGATTGCCATTGACTTGCATTGGACTCGTTACTGTGCAAGTAATCGCAGGAAAACTCGCACAGTAACGAGTCCGGCTGTCTGCTCTGTGCTGGGCTCGGGTCCTGCGGGCTGCTGGCAGCTGCAGGGTCCTAGAGCCCGCCTGCTCTCCCTGTGTACAGACATGAATGTCTGTGCACAGAGATGATGTAGCAGAGCTGAGATTGTTCTCAGTCTGCTCACTCCCTGTGCATAGACATCTATATCTATGCACAGGGATGTAGCAGAGAGGACATCGCGTTTTGGACTACGTCGGACGGAAGAGGATTTTTTTAAATTAAGATGGATTCCCTAATGGCTTTTTTTTTTTATTTCTAATAAAAAATTTTTTCTCTGTGTTGTGTTTTTTTAAAACAATTTAATAGAAATTCATGGCGGTCATGTCTAATATTGGTGTGACTGCCATAAATTTCGGGCTTAGGGCCAGCTGATAATACAAAGCTGGCCCTAACCTCTTTATTACCCAGTGAGCACCGCACCAGGGCCACTGGAAGAGCAGGGTTCCGCGCCAGAGGATGGCACTTCAATGAACACGCCATGTTCTGGGGCGGCTGCGGGCTGCAATTTGCAGTGGGGGGTGCCCAAAAAGCTTGGGCCTCCCTGCGCTGCGGATTCCAGCCCGTAGCTGCTTAGCTGTACCTGGCTAGACATAGAAATTGCGCGGAGCCCCACGCATTTTTTTTTTCACGCCAATATTAGACATGACCGCCATGAATTTCTATTAAATTGTTTTAAAAAAAACACAACACAGAGAAAAAATTTTTTTTATTAGAAATAAAAAAAAAAAGCCATTAGGGACTCCATCTTTAATTAAAAAAAATCCTCTTCCGTCCGACGTAGTCCAAAACGCAATCTCAGCTCTACTACATCCCTGTCTGTGCTTAGACAGGCAGGGATGTAGGTGAGCTGCGAACTGACTAAACAGTCAGGGTTCAGCTCAGGTCATTATGACCTGAGCTGAACTCTGCTGTCAGCCAGACTCGCTCTGCTCTGGAGATTCCCAAACAGTGACGGAAGTTAATTTATTCACTGCTTCTGTCAGTGTTCGGGAATCTCCGGAAAAAGCAGCAGAGGCTCGGGGAGCGAGTCTGCAGCCGGCGGAGGCAGCGGTAAGTAGCCGGCCGGTCCGGTGCACCCCCCACCCTCTCCGCTGGCTTTAAAAGAATAACATGGGGATTTGCAGGTTTTTCCTCTGCTGCCAGACCTCTTATAGGGTCCTGCAGCAGAGGAATCGCTGCAATACTCGCCTCCCCATTCATTAACATTGGAATCGCTAGACTCGCAACGAGTAGCGAGTCCTGGACTCAGACTCGTCGGAGTCTAGCGATTCCGAGTAGTTTAGGATTCGCCCATCACTAGCGGAGGAGAGTACTTCAAAGAAAAATCTGAGCCCTCATCCACAAGCAACAGGTAAATCTGTCTGGGGAAGAGATTGGCAGTGTGCGGGTAACAGACACATTTCCCATTGTGTTACCACCCAAAAGTGAAATGATGATATGGTGTCGAGCAGCTATAGGTCACAGAGGTAAGGAATACCAGGCAGTTGTAGAGCCGGTGTATTCAGAGCACAGACCTACACTACTGACAGCCAGAGGGGTGGTGGATGTATGCAAGGGAAGAGTACCAATCCGTGTATTAAATTGTGGGGAAGAGGAAGCAAAACTACCCCGGTATGCTACTGTAGCAAAGCTGTACACTGTAACAACAACATACAGGCAGTAGATCCCGTTTCCCCGTCAAAACAGGCGGAGGATAACTACTCCAAGGGACAGCTGGAGGAGTGGTGTCAGCAGTTGCACATAGGAACTGATACCACCCCTTCTCACCAGAAGCACGGAGTCTACCGGGTAATGCAAGAGTTTGAACAAGAGTTTGAACAAATATTCAGTAAGCATCCATTAGATTTTGAGAGGATTAAAGGGGTACACCATCGCATACCCACAGGAGATCGTCTCCCAATTAAATTGAGACACAGACCCCTTCCACCAAATTACTACCAGTATTCCAAAGAGATGCTGCAGGACATGAAGGAAGCCGGGGTTGTAAGAGATAGCTGTAGTCCCTGGTCAGCCCTCTTAGTCCTAGTCAGAAAGAAGGATGGCACTATGAGGATGTGTGTGGATTACAGGGAAATCAATAAGATCACTCACAAAGATGCTTCCCCGTTACCTCGGATAGAGGAGTCTCTTGCTGCATTAAAGACTACTAATTATTTCTCCACGATAGATCTCACTAGTGGGTATTGGCAGGTCTCCGTTGCAGATGATGACCGAGAGAAGACCGCATTCACAACACCAATGGCCATATGCGAATTCAACACCATGCCATTCGGGTTATGCAATGCTCGGGGAACATTTTAAAGACTCATGGAATATTGCCTTGGACACCGGAACTTTGAGACGGTGCTCCTATACCTGGATGATGTCATCGTGTATTCCAAAACCTACGAAGAACACCTGGAACACCTGGCGGAGGTATTTGCAGCTTTAGCAAAGTACGGGATGAAGCTCAAACCATCTAAGTGTCACTTGCTGAAACCTAAAGACCAATACCTCGGGCATGTGGTCAGCGCAGATGGAGTAGCACCAGACGCGGAAAAAGTGACAGCTATCCAGGATTGGCAGAGACCAACCACCGTCACCGAGGTGCGTCAATTCTTAGCTTTGGTTGGGTACTACAGAAGATTCATTAAGGGCTACACAAAAATTTCAGCGCCCCTACAAGATCTTTTGGTAGACCAATCTAAGAAGAGAAGGTCTGCAGAGCCACCATTGGAATGGGGAAAAGAACAAGAAGACTCCTTCCAACAGATAAAGCAGGCTCTGACCAGTGAGGAAATCCTAGCGTATCCCGATTATAACCTACCATTCGTCCTCTACAAGCAATGTAGGCCTGGGAGCAGTACTATCCCAGATACAAGATGGTAAGGAAAGAGTAATTGCCTATGCCAGCAGAAAACTTCGACCCACCGAGAGGAACCCGGAAAACTACAGTTCCTTTAAGTTGGAATTCCTGGCCTTGGTCTGGGCTATAACAGAGCGGTTCAAGCATTACCTGGCAGCTTCAAAATTTACTGTCTTCACGGACAATAATCCATTAACACACCTGGATACCGCGAAGCTTGGTGCATTGGAACAATGCTGGATGGCCCGACTATCGAACTACGACTTTACCATCAAGTACCGGACAGGCCGTATCAATGAAAATGCCAATTTCCTCTCTCCAGAAACCCTCACGTACATTTGGAAGGACTCGAAGAAGAGGAAGATGACTTGGAGAAAGTAGAAAGCTGGGAGCTTTCCATAAAAGTAGAAAATGGAGGATGACAGAAACCCATATCTACCAAAACCGTCAGAATGTTGCACTAAACCCGCTGCCTCACTATGGATGGAAAGAGACTCAAGACAGTGATTTCGGCAGTGAGCTTAGTAAAGAGGCTGGAAACCCAACCTGATTCCCAAATTGAGAAGAATGCTCCACCAGAGGCCCAGTACCTGTGGAAAGAAAGAAGCAGGTTACTCATCTATCAAGGTCAATTGTGCAGACGGTATATCAACCCAAGAACACATGAAATGGTATGGCAAGTTGTGGTTGCAAAGAGAGACGCCCAAATGGTGTTGGAAGCGTACCATAACAGAGCAGACACTTTGGATGGAGAAAACTGGAAATATTGTTACGTGAAAGGTTCTACTGGATCGGCATGAGGTCCTACATTGAGAAATGGTCTAAAAATTGTAGACCATGCTCATTAAGAAGAAAAGATCATAACAGCCAGAAAGCACCACTCCAGCCTATCATTACTAAACAGCCATTAGAACTGGTAGCCTTAGATCACGTCAAACTCACACCCAGCAGATCGGGCTATACCTATGCTCTCACCATGGTGGACCACTATTCCAGATTCTTTGTGGTGGCTCCGGTCAAGGACTTAACAGCTCAGACAGCAACAAGAACCTTCCAAGCCTATTTCTGCAGGCCACACGGTTACCTGGAACAGGTGTTGACAGACCAAGGTCCTGTCTTTGAAGCTGAAATATTTCAAGAGTTCTGTCACCTATACGGATGCAAGAAAATTCGTACCACGCCTTACCATCCCCAAGCCAATGGAATGTGCGAAAAGATGAATCACGTCGTAATAGAATTGTTGAAAACTCTGCCCTTAGAAGAGCAAAACAGATGGCCAGAGAAGTTACCAGACCTTGTTTACATCTACAACAACATCCCAGTAGGCTCAACAAATTGTACCCCTGCATACCTCATGAGAGCAAGACCAGGAAAGTTGCCAGTAGATTTTGAATTGGGCATAGTAGGTCCTGAAGAATGCAGATTGGGATACCAGAAGAACAGAGCAATACAAGAGAATACAGGAATGTGTTGAGAGAATTCTGGCAAAATCCAGAGAAAAACAAGAGATTAACTTTGACAAAAGTGCGCAAAGAACACCAGGTGAATTGGTTTTGAAAAGGAAAAGAAGAATGCACAAGTTAGATGATCAATGGGAAGAAGAACCCTACACTGTATTACCATCCAGTTTTACAACCAGAAAACCTGTCTAATTAGCAAGAACAATGGAGAAACAACAGCAACAGTATCCAGAGATCATTTGAAGAAGTACCCTCAACAGTTATAACCAAAAGAAGATGTACCTTGTCCAGAACCTGAAAAAGAGGAGCCAAAGACAGTCCAGACACTCATTGGATAATTACCAGCAGATTGGCCTCAAATAGAAGGTACATGCCTAATCCCAATGTTGATGTTTCCACCAGTAGTAGAAGCGCCAAGAGTAGAAGAACCACCTGTTGCACCGGAACCAGAGATCCCTGCAATCGGTGAACCTGCCAGTAGAGATGAGCCACCACTCTAATGTTCAAATTCGATTTGATTCTTCGAATTTGAGATTTGTTCGTCGAATGTTCACGCGAACCCCATTGAAATCAATGGCAGGCTACAGAAAACACATAGAAAACACCTTCAAAGGGCTCAAAAAGATGCCAATCTACTCAGAATGGACAACACACACCACAAAAAGTGACAACAATTCAAACACAGCACAAATAATCACAGGCTAAGTGGTTTAAGTTTTCTACATTAAGTAAAAAGAGGTGGAAGAGTAAAAGGAGAATGAGACACAGGTATGGACAAGTCACACCCTTCTTAAATCACATAAAACATAGCAAGGGGACTCCAACAAGAATCCTTACTCCTTTCAAAGGGTCACACCTACAGTAAAATGGCATAAATTCTCCAGATCCAAAATTTCTCAATGGCCCAGCTTGCATGCATTGCACAAGGTCTGGAACAGGACCTGGCCTAGCATTTCATGGTTAAAGCTTGCTCAGCGACTAAACATTTTGTGTAGTATTACAGTAAAAACTACAGAGGTAGGTCAGTGACCTGAATAGGCCTAATGGGTCGGATCCCTCAAAGCTCATGCAAGCGCTCCCGTCAATGTTATGCTCCGCCACACACAGGTGGGACCACCATTACTTTTGTGGAGTACTATAGAAAAATCAGAGAGATAAGTCAGAGACCTGAATAGGCCTAGAAGGCCACATGAAGTCAAAGCTTGTGCAAGCATTCCCATAAAAGTCATGCACCGCCACACACAGGTGGCACCACCAATCGTTTTGTGGAGTACTATAGAAAAAAACAGAGAGGTAGGTCAGAGACCTGTTTAGGCCTAGAAGGCCACATGAAGTCAAAGCTTGTGCAAGCGTTCCCATAAAAGTCGTGCCCCGCCACACACAGGTGGGACCACAATTAGTTTTCTGGAGTAATACATAAATTCACAGAGAGGTAGATCAGAGACCTGTTTAGGCCTAGAAGGCCACATGAAGTCAAAGCTTGTGCAAGCGTTCCCATTAAAGTCATGCCCCGCCACACACAGGTGGTACCACCATTACTTTTGTGGAGTACTACAGAAAAAACAGAGAGGTAGGTCAGAGACCTGTTTAGGTCTAGAAGGCCACATGAAGTCAAAGCTTGTGCAAGCGTTCCCATAAAACTCATGCCCCACCACACACAGGTGGGACCACCATTACTTTTGTGCAGTACTATAGAAAAAACAGAGAGATGCGTCAGAGACCTGTTTGTGCCTAGTAGGTCGGATAAAGTCAAAGGGAACCTGTCACTGAATATTAGAGATGATCCACCACCCTAGTGTTTGAATTCAATTTGGATTGTCGAATTGGGGGTTTGTTTGTCGAATGTTCGTCGAATGTTCGTCAAACACCGTCGAATATCATTGAAAACAATGGCAGTAAAAAACAAACACATACTAACACATAGAAAACACATAGAAAACAACCTCTAAGGTGTCCAAAAGGTAACAAACTTCTCAGAAGATACAACAAACACATGGAAAAGTGACAAGTACATATAAAAAGGCGAAAAGAAAAGAGATGGATGAGTAAAGCGAGGAGGAGACACAGATATAAGCATGTCATGCCCTTCGAAAATCCGATTTTATTCCAGTATTTGTAAGGCATCATGCAGACGATGAGTATTGCTTGATTTTTACTTCGGTTTCTGTAAGGCCTCGTGCAGACGATGAGTATTCCTTTATTTTTACATCTGTATCTGTAAGGCCATGTTCAGATGATGAGTATTGCTTGATTTTTACTTCTGTTTCTGTAAGGCCTCGTGCAGACGATGAGTATTGCTTAGGGATGTGTTCAGCTCAGGTCATAATGACCTGAACTGAACCCTGACTGTTTAGTCAGTTCTCAACCTGCTTTCCCTGTGCATAGATATGCGTGTCTAAGCACAGGGATGTAGCAGAGCTGAGATTGTCAGCCTGCTCTCCCTGTGCATAGACATGTGTGTCTAAGCACAGGGATACAGCAGTGCTGAGATTGCATTTTGGACTACGTCGGACGGAAGAGGATTTTTGGAATAAAGATGGAGTCCCTAATTGTGTTCTGTTTTATTTCTAATAAAATTATTTTTTCTCGGTGTTGCGTTTTTTTTTCTATTGATAACTGGAAATTCATGGCGGTCATGTCTAATATTGGCGTGACCGCCATAAAATTCGGGATTAGGGCCAGCTGATAATACAAAGCTGGCCCTAACCCCTTTATTACCCAATGAGCCACCCGACACCAGGGCCACTGGAAGAGCAGGGTTCAGCGCCAGAAGATGGCGCTTCAATGAATGCGCCATCTTCTGGGGCAGCTGCGGGCTCCAATTTGCAGCTGGGGGTGCCCAGAAAGCTTGGGCCTCCCTGCGCTGCGGATTCCAGCCCCCAGTTGCTTAGCTGTACCTGGCTGGACATAGAATTTGTGCGGAGCCCCATGCATTTTTTTTTTACTATTTCATGAAATTCATTAAATAATAAAAAAAGGGGGCTCACCTATATTCTTGTGTCCGGCCAGGTACAAATAGGCACCTGGGGGTTGGGGCAGCCCGTCGCTGCCTGCTGGATCCGGCTGGTTACAGAAATACGGCGAAGCCCACGTCAATTTTTTTCTGAAAAATCCATAAAACAATATAAATAAAAGGGACTGCATCTTTATTAACCCCTGGACCATGGTCGAGGGGTTAATAAAGATGCAGTCCCTTTTTTAGGATTGTTTTATTGATTTAAAAAAAAAAAAAAAATGACGTGGGCTTCGCTGTATTTCTGTAACCAGCCGGATCCAGCAGGCAGCAACGGGCTGCCCCCAACCCCCAGGTGCCTATTTGTACCTGGCCGGACACAAGAATATAGGGGAGCCCCCTTTTTTATTATTTCATGAATTTCATGAAATAATAAAAAAAAAAATGCGTGGGGCTCCACGAAAATTCTATGTCCAGCCAGGTACAAGCTTTCTGGGCACCCCCAGCTGCAAATTGCAGCCCACAGCCGCCCCAGAAGATGGCGCGTTCATTGAAGCGCCATCTTCTGGCGCTGAACCCCACTCTTCCAGTGGCCCTGGTGCCAGGTGGCTAACTGGGTAATAAAGGGGTTAGGGCCAGCTTTGTATTATCAGCTGGCCCTAAGCCCGAAATTTATGGCAGTCACACCAATATTAGACATGACTGCCATGAATTTCCAGTAAACAATAGAAAAAAAAATGCAACACCGAGAAAAAATAATTTTATTAGATATAACACAGAACACAATTAGGGACTCCATCTTTATTCCAAAAATCCTCTTCCGTCCGACGTAGTCCAAAACGCAATCTCAGCACCGCTACATCCCTGTGCTTAGACTCACATGTCTATGCACAGGGAGAGCAGGCTGACAATCTCAGCTCTGCTACATCCATGTGCTTAGACACACATATCTATGCACAGGGAAAGCAGGTTGAGAACTGACTAAACAGTCAGGGTTCAGCTCAGGTCATTATGACCTGAGCTGAACCCTGCTGTCAGTCCGAGTCTCTCTGCTGCTGCCGGAGATTCCCGAGCGGTGACAGAAGTTATTTTATTCACTGCTCTATTTCCGCTCGGGACTCTTCGGAGGCAGCAGAGAGAGTCGGGGAGCGAGTATGTGACGGCGGCGGCGGAGGCAGCGGTAAGTAGCCGGCCGGTCTGGTGCTCTCACCCCCTTCCTTCCCTCATCCTGCCAGCCCACCCCTGGGCAGGACTTAGAGGAGGAAGCGGCGGTGAGCAAATTTCACCGGCCGGCTTTCCCGCTTGGGTCCTTCGTCCCTGCTCCTGCTCCCCCCGCCCGGTCCTAACTTAGGATCGGGTGGGGAGGCTGCCGGGGGGCGGAGGGATGATGGACTCGTTACTGTGCGAGTAATAGCTTGGAAACTCACAGAGTACTGAGTCCTGCGATTCCACTACTACTCGCAGAGTAACGAGTCCTAGCGAGTAGATTTGCCCATCCATAGTATTGCTTGATTTTTACATCTGTATCTGTAATGGTACCTTTACACGCCGCCACTGCAGGTTGGATACCAACGGCTACTTCACGTGCACGAGCACGCCCAAACGGTTACAAACGGTTAACGCACCCTCTTTACACGCCGCCACAAAGTGCGCTACGCTACGCTACATCTACAGCTAGCTACATCGCCGGCTGTCTCAAGTAGCCGTCTGTAGCTCAGCGTACCAGCTTTACACACCGCCACCACAGAGTGATCTTGGAGGAACAAAGGCAGGACGTAAAACAAATAGGCGTGCCACAGACCTGTACGCCGCGCCCAAACCACAACCATTGGCCAACATTACAGAGTTGTGATTGGGCACGACGGAAAGGGCGGATGGGCGAGACGTGCCGTACTAGTGATCGGAGTGTGGCACGGAATAAGCGCTTGTGACATGGCGGAGCATGGCGAATGCATCGAAATCGATGGTAATGCGTCACGCTGGAGCGGTGGCCAGTCATATACCCCGTGTGTATCAAAGTAGTGGTCCGGGGCTATGTGTGCGTCGTACAAGTGTTTGCCTGGTCACGCACGATCAGCGCTTGTGACAGCGGCGTGTGCCGATTGCACTGAGGTGCGTTTGTGCGACACACAGTAGCGGCTGACAACACAGTATGTGCGTTTTCTGTAAAAATTCTATCTGTGTCAACTGTGGCGAAGTATGTGTGAATACAGGCTGAATGGTGTTAATATATCTGCTCACAGATGTGAATGTAGTGGAACAGCTCCCAAGGCAACATGTCAAAGATCTGTGTGACAGTGTATTTGAAAACACCTGAGAAGAATATGTCCTGCATCAATGTGCTGTGTGTATGCGTGCATCAGTGTGAGAGTTCCGCGCAGTGCCACACAAGGAACACTTCTACGGCAGCTGCTGTACAATAAGCCAGAGCGGTACGTAACACACAGTTGTGCGCTGTGGACTGCATTATTCGTGATCATGTGTTGAGAGAATGTGCACACTGTATGAAGATCATGATGCTTTTGCTAATTTTCTTTCGGCAAGTGTGTGGCCGCGTAATTGTACTAATATATGATCGTGCATACGGCGCGTATGTGTAGTGCTGAAGGGACAGCTCATCCAAGATGGAGGGCTGTGAGGCAAGGGCCAATCGTAACGCAGCATCTTCCACCAATGATCGCAGATGGGGCGCGGTAACACGGAGCCTGGGTGACGCCTTAGCTACATTGCAGCTACATCGCCGGGTGCCCACAGTTCCCTTCTGTGGGTTCTTTACACGCCGAGACAGCTCGCTACAATGGGCGATGTAGCCATCTGTTTATGGGCAGTGCACGGATACAGAGGTATCTGTAGCCGGCTGTGTCGTTCCGTCTTCACACGCCGCTACTACGGGCGATATTGGCGCCACAAGCTACATTTGTAGCCTGTAGCGGGTTGTATGCATCCTGTTGTGGCGGCGTGTAAAGGTACCATAAGGCCACGTTCAGATGATGAGTATTGCTTGATTTTTAATTCGGATTCTGTAACGCCACGTTCAGACGATGAGTATTTTGTGATGTTTTTCCTCACTATCTGTAAGGCCTTGTGCAAACGATGAGTATTGTGTCACATTTAGGGGACTACAAGAATAGTCTCCCTTTTTTCAAAAAATTTGGGCACAGACACCACTTAAGTGGCATCAATTGCACCACAGTTGCAAACTTTAAATGGTTACTTTTAGGTAAAAATCCATAAGGCTTTAGTCTTCCCAGGATGACACAGGGGTAGAAAAGTCCGTGCGGATCCATGCCTTGTTCATCTTTATGGCCATGTTCACACATCTCTGCAACTCGTATTTAGCAGGTCTCCGCTAAATATTTAGCTTTTTTTCAGTGAAGTGGAGATGCGTGAGCACCGCCGCTTTCTGCAGACACAGCCCTTGGTTATCCGATGTTGATCATGGTAACCATTTCATACACAAGGCTGCCTTGTAACCAGGTAACCAGGGGCTGTGTCTGCAGAAAGCGGCAGTGCTCACGCATCTCCGCTTCACTGAAAAAAGCTAAGTATTTAGCGGAGACCTGCTAAATACGAGCTGCAGAGATGTGTGAACATGGCCTATGAATGTTAGTCTGTCCACATTCTGGGTGGATAGACGAGTACACCTTACCGTCAGCACACCAACAGCAGTGCTGAAGACACGTTCTGAGAGAACGCTGGCTGCGGGCACGACAAGATCTCCAAGGCGTGAGTGGCGAGCTCAGGCCATTTTTCCAGCTTGGAAGCCCAAAATGAACAAGGCTTTAGTTCCCCAGTCATTGCATTGATGTTAAGTTGGAGATATTCGTGTACCATTCGCTCCAGGCATTGACTTTGTGTCAGACTTCTCGTGTCTTCAGGCCTTGAAAATGATGGTCTGAAAAAATCTTGAAACGAGGCCACAAAATTGCTGGTAACACCACCAGATACGGTGTTACTGGTGCAGTGTGAGTGATGATAACGCGACAGTCCCACGGTTGACAAGTTGGAACTGTGAGATTCACTCTGTCTACTACTACCACTGGTGGTTTGTGTAAAAGCCAATCTGAGATTATGTATCAGCTTCTACTGATAGACCTGCATGTATGAGTCCCTTCGTATGGCAGGAATTATTTCAGCAAATTTGCTCTTGTACTGGGGATCTACTAGTGTGGCAACCCAGTAGTCTGCATTACTCCTAATTCACACAATCCGAGGGTCATGTTGCAGGTAGTGCAGCAAGAAGGCGCTCATGTGTCTTGCGCACCCAGGAGGACCAAGTCCTTCTTGTATTGGTGGTGGGGAGGTGAGAATAATGCTTCCTTCCTCTGCCCTCTCCCCCCAACCTCGCACAACAGAAATATCATCAAGGTCTCCCTCATCTGCTGACTCTTCAATGCCCATCGCCAGCTCATCCTCCATTTCTTCTTGGGCTCCTGCACCTTCCTGAAGAGGTTCGTTGCTAACATGTGCCCTCGTGAATGCCTCTCCATCACCCTCCCATGCCTGCCATCTTGGTGCTGCCGACTGTGAGGATCTTGCAGATGTTGTCATCCCTTCCGCATAGGACTCCTCCTGTAAGTCCTCAACCTCCTCTTGTCCCACCACCTGACTCTGAATATTGTTTAGAGTGTGCTCCAGCATGTAGATGACCAGAATAGTCATGCTGATAATGGCATCGTCAGCACTAAACACCTTCGTCGCCATCTCAGAACTATGCAGAAGGGTGCATAGGTCCTTGTCTGAGACCACTTCTGCAGCATGATCTGCCCCACCTCTGGATCTCGTTGGCCCAGGCTATACATCATAACATATTGCACCAGGGCACGCAGTGCTGCCACAGTCGCTGCAACATGTGCAGAGTAGAATTCCAGCTTGTCGGCATATCGCATTTCACCCGATGAACGGGTAAGCCGGAAGACTCCTGAAGCAAAGCGAGTCTTTGAGCTGCGGGATGCAAACACCGGAAGTGAGCACACAGCGACCGTGCCCTGTGCAGAAGCCCATCTAGGCTGGGATAGTGTGTCAAACATTGCTGGACAACCAGATTCAACAGGTGATCCACACAAGGCACGAGTGTGATATTGCCCCGGTGAAGGGCCGCACCTAGGTTTGCAGCATTGTCGCACACGGCCTTCCCTGGCTGCAGGTTGAGTGGAGACAACCATTACTCAAACTCAGTCGCCAGAGCTGACCACAACTCCTCAGCTGTGTGACTCACATTTTCTAGGCATTTCAAGGTAAAGACTGCCTGATGGTGTTGAGCCCTGCTACCAGCATAGTAGGGAGGTGTGCAGGATTCCTTCTGTGCAGTTACAATTTGGGTGGCATTACCAGACAGGCTTTGGGCGGAGGGGGAGGACCGAGACGAGGTTGAGGAGGCAGAAACAGTGGAAGAACTTCTACCTACAGAGCATGGACGCACAACTCGTGGGGATGGCAAGACTTGAACAGCAGACCCTTTCTCCAGCTCTCACCATAGTTAACCAACGCCCAGTCAGTGACATGTAACGCCCCTGTCCATGCTTACTGGTCCAAGTGTCTGTGGTGAAATGAACCCTGTCACACACATAGTTTCTCAAGGAAGCGGTGATGCTGTCTGCAACATGCTGGTGTAGTGCAGGCACACCTTTCTTGGAGAAGTAGTGGCGACTGGACATCTGGTACTGGGGCACTGCGACGGACATAAGGTCTCAAAAATCCTCTGTGTCCACCAGGTGGAAAGGCAGCATTTCTGAAGCCAACAGCTTGCAGATGGTGAGATTCAAGCGCTGAGCTTTCTCATGGCTAGAAGGAAATGGCCTTTTACTTGTCCACATCTGAGGGACGGAGGGCTGGCTGCTGTGCTGAGACACAGTTGAGTATGGTGTCCCCGGCAAACTGCTGGTCTGGGAGGGAGGTGCAGGCGAAGATGTTATGTTGCCTTCATCCAAAGGTGGTGCTATTGATGTCTGAGAGAGCTCAACGCCAGCAGCATTGTCCACTTGAAAACCAAGTGATCACCTGCCAATCACACTGCCTATTGCGGGTAAAGAGGTGGAAGGTGTATGTCCAAGAGCATGTGTGACAGCTGTCCCCACAGTCACAGATGTTGAAGAGCACATGGATGCACTTGATGGGGCAGACGGTGGTAGCTCCACCCCGCTAGCCCGTTTTCTAGCACGATGACCTTCCCACTGCGACTTGTGCTTCATGTCCATGTGGCGGTTCATACATGAAGTACTCAAGCTAGTGAGATTTTGGCCTCTACTCAGAGATTGGTGACAAATCTTGCAGATGACATGAGTTGGGAGATCCTTGGTGATGTCAAAAAAGGCCCAGGCTAGGCAAGGCTTAGAGCCCATGCGAGCTGCAGAGCCAGCACGACTTCCGCTCAGAGGCAGAGTTGTGGCTGTAGTTGTTGGCGTGCTTCCAGTGCTCCTTCTATTTCCAGGAAGGTGCAACCTAACCTCGTCGTCAGTAGCATCCTCCTCCACCTTCTGTGTTGACCTCATCGACTGGCTGACTGTGGGTTGACAGTAAGTGGGATCTCCAACCTCATCATCATCCTCTGTGTTCTCACACCCCTCATCCTCAGAGACAACCTCCTCCTGCCTTGACCGATAACTTAATTTGTCAATCAAATCTGGTATCTGAGTTTCATCAGCATCATCCTCCTGGTGTCCACCAACAGTATGTACTGTTAGGGAATGAGGGTCTGCATAAAGGTCAGAAGCTTCTTCATCAGGGCCTGGGTCTGACTCACAAAGCTTCTGGGCATCAGGGCAGATCATTAACTCGTCTGGACCCACTGCAGCTTTGGAACAGACCTCTGATTCCCAGGCTATTGTGTGCTTGAACAGCTCTGCAGACTCAAGCATGTCTGTTATCCCAGACTGAGTAGGGCAGCTGGACACTTGGGAGCTTGCAGTAATCAAGTGTGATTGGTCTGACACCTCAGATGACAGAAGGGTTTGTAATGTAAAAGTTGAGGTGGAGGAGAGGCCACTTGATGGAACACTTGAGATCCATTCAAGCATCTGCTGTTTTTGTGCCTCACTTACAAGTGGTATCGACGGTCGTGTCCGTAAGAAAGGGATCATATCCGATTGGCCACGTAAAGAAGTAGACATCTTACTTTGGTTGGAAGATTGTCTATCTTCAGGAGATGTTAATGTAGCTTTATCATCTACCCCACATACACAAACTTTTCTTCCCTTTCCACCATGACTACTCCCATTTCCACCAGCAGCAGGCCTTTCACCACTCATTTTGTATGTGAAAAAATTGGGAGCAGTACAGTTATTTTACAAAAAAAAGGTGAATGTCAATCAAGCAGAGGTGACTGAACCAACACTGCTACTAAGCCCAAAGTGAGACCTGGGCAAGGTGCAATTAAAAATTAGTAGGAAGTACACCGGCGATGTAGTAGATTGTATTACAAGTGGTGTACAGTAATAGTTTTTATCACGCTGCGACTTGACCAGAAGTCAGATGTGGCCAAGGTGCAGTTAAAAATTAGTAGGAAGTACACTGGCGGTGTAGTAGATTGTATTACAAGTGGCCTACACTAACAGTTTTTGTCACACTGCGACTTGACCAGAAGTCCAGTACGAGTTTACTCATTACGAGTAGCGAGTACTATGCAAATCAATGAAAAATGTGAGTACTATTCTGATGGATCCTACAAAGCAGTCTGGGGGCCTGAAGAAAAGGCTAAAATAGATGCATGATTGTTTAAAAGCCAGGCGGTAAACATCCAGACGGCTTTTTTAAATGATCAGCTGATACATCCTCCCCATCCAGTCCTTTGCTCCCCACCCACTCATTTGCTCCCCAGCCAGTCCTTTGTTCTCCACCCAGTCCTTCACTACCCGCTGGATCCTTTGCTCCCCACCCGATACTTTGCTCCGTGCCCGATCGTTTGCTCCTAGCTTGGTCCTTTGCTCCCTGTCCGATCCTCCATTCCCCACCCGGTCCTCCTCCCCCAACCAATTTTCCACTCCCTGTCCAGTTCTCCGCTTCTCACCTTGTTCCCTACCTCACCTACTTTCTCATTCTGACTCCAGCCTTTTCTTCTATACTCCCATCTCAGCATCTCATAAAGCCTCCTGACACAGGTCGCCCCTTGACTACTTGATGTTACTTGAGGCCAAATCAGTCCCACAACAACCAACAGATGGAAAAAAACACTGGAACCTGAGGATGGAAGCGAGCCCGACGACTTATTTTTATCAGCTGATCGTTTAAAAGCCGGGCGGTAAAAAGCGCCAGGAGGCTTTATGAGTATCAGAGAGACGCTGAGATGGGAAAATAGAAGAAAAAACTGGAGTCAGAGAGAGAAAGCAGGGAACGTGGAGAACAGTGTTGAAAGTGGAGGATCGGGCAGGGAGTGGAAAATCAGTTGGGGGTGGAGGATTGGGCAGGGAATTGTAGATCAGACAGGATACAAAGGATCGGCTGGAGTGCAAAGAGATGAAGCAGGGAGCAAAGAAAAGTTCGGGGAGCAAATGGCTGGGCGGGAAGCAAACGACTCCTCGGAGAGCAAAGGACCGGGTGGGAAGCAAAGGACTGGGCTGGGAGAAAAGGGCAGGGTGGGTAGCAAAGGGCGGGCGGGGAGTATGCATCAGATGATCATTTAAAA
This sequence comes from Allobates femoralis, assembly GCA_033576535.1. Classification (NCBI taxonomy): domain Eukaryota; kingdom Metazoa; phylum Chordata; class Amphibia; order Anura; family Aromobatidae; genus Allobates; species Allobates femoralis. The sequence continues at coordinate 164,836,634 of JARQOC010000001.1, read as the reverse complement.
AAGATGGCCGCCTTTTTACAGCCCAGATATTAAATGATCATGCATCCATTTCAGCCTTTTCCTCAGGCCCACAGACCGCTTTGTAGGATACAGCAGAATTGTACTCGCATTTCCCATTGACTTGCATTGTACTCGCTACTCGTAACAGATACGTGAGTATTACATCCTACTCGTTGCGGTTCCAGCGAGTCCAAATATTTCACTATTCGATCATCTCTAATGCTAACTATACCAATTTCATAACATAAGAATAACCCTTTAAGTGAATCACAAACTACATTACCTGTAAATCCTGAATTTATGAATAAGCAGTTACATATTCAATACACTATGCTCCAGTGTATTTCAAACCATTAAATTTAAAATATTCTAAAATAGACTGTTTAGCAATGAATAATAGAATGTATAATAATGTTTTTCTTTTTTTTTGGTCTCTAGGCCCATCAAATAGAACCACTGAGAAAACACTTTAAAGTCTTTGGGTGAAAAAGTACATAAAAATTAAGTTATTATTATAGCTGTGGCTTTTTTTTTCAGTAAATTACACCCAATTTGCTACACACATTAGTTTAATATATGTGGCAAATAAATGTTGCAAAAACTTTTTGCATCTAAGCAATTTTGTTAATGAATGCACTTGATCTTAAGTGTGGAAGTTAGAAAAGGTTGTGATTTTATAAATTACTGCCTTTGTAAAGTACATTAACATTATAATATTTTTTAGCTATTTTGCTTTTTTACTTATTATTTGTTGCAAGTCAAAAAAAAAGCTATAATTTCAATTTCCTTTTTTGTGATCCATTATTTGTTCCAAGTCAACATGTAGTAATAATGGCTGCAGTGGTCATGACAACACCAATTCTTGTGGCTTCTGCATGAGAGAACAGTGGTGCTAAAAGCATATGGTATGGAGCTCAGAATAATTATCATCCTTGTGCACATCTGCAGAATTAAGTACCGTATATACTCGTGTATAAGCCGAGTTTTTCAGCCCAAAATATGGGCTGAAAAGTCTCCCCCTCGGCTTATACACGGTGGGGGCTGTGTCCGGGGCTGTGGAGGCTGCAGGAGGCGGGGGGGCTGCTGTATGAGCGGCCCCGTCACGTGGGGCCGCTCATTAAATATGCACTGCTTCCCCCTGTCAATCAGCGGCAGGGGGAAGCAGTGCATATAGCCCCCAAATGCTGGCACTCGCCCCCCCCTTGTAAGGGCCCCCCCCCCGATGGTTATATTACCATTCCGGACTTCTGATCCACGCCGCTCCTCGCTGCTCCGTCCGTCCGTCTGCTACATCCGGGATCTCCGGCCGTCGCAGGCATATGACGTCATCGCGCGACGGCCGGGGCTCCCGGATGTAGAAGACGGACGGACGGAGCAGCGAGGATCGCCGAGGAGCAGCGCGGATCAGAAGTCCGGAATGGTAAGAGAAGCGGGGGGGCCCTTGCAAGGGGGGGCGAGTGCCAGCATTTGGGGGCTGCTGGGGACCCCCAGGGGGCTGCTGTGTACCCCCTGGGGGCTGCTGTGTACCCCCTGGGGGCTGCTGTGTACCCCCTGGGGGCTGCTGGGGACCCCCAGGGGGCTGCTGTGTACCCCCTGGGGGCTGCTGTGTACCCCCTGGGGGCTGCTGGGGACCCCCAGGGAGCTTCTGGGTACCTCCTGGGGGCTGCTATATGTACCCCTGGGGGCCTGCTGTATACCACTGGGGCTGCTGTATACTACCACTGGGGCTGCTGTATACTACCACTGGGGCTGCTGTATACTACCACTGGGGCTGCTATATACTACCACTGGGGCTGCTGTATACTACCACTGGGGCTGCTGTATACTACCACTGGGGCTGCTATATACTACCACTGGGGCTGCTGTATACTACCACTGGGGCTGCTGTATACTACCACTGGGGCTGCTGTATACTACCACTGGGGCTGCTATATACTACCACTGGGGAGGCCTGTATACCACTGGGGGGGACCTGTATACCACACTGCTGGGGGCTGTATACCTGTGCTGGGGTCCACCCTCGGCTTATACACGAGTCAATAGGTTTTTCCAGATTTTTGGGGCAAAAGTAGGGGGGTCGGCTTATACACGGGTCAGCTTATACACGAGTATATATGGTACATTCTTTATTTAGTATTCTATGTTACCTTCATGAGACATTAATGATGTATAGTTTTTAGTTTATCTTCTCCATTAGCAATGTAACTAAGAATTACTAACTAACATTTTAACAGGGAAAAGGTCATCTTCAGTTTCTTTTTTGCATAGAGCAGTGTTCGGATTTTATCACTCTAGTCATATTGTATGGACTGTTAGAAATAACTCAGCACTAGGCTCATCAGGCTTGACCACAGCTCCACCGAAGTGTGCATGATCGACCACTACTCAATTCAAACTAGATAACCTGGAGGGCTTAAGGCTAGGGTCACACTTAAAAGACACAATCCGGTAACTGTATCCATTACCGGATGCGGTTTTACCATGTGCCTTCATACTATCATTTGATAGTAAAAATGCAACCCTCATTCCGGATCTGGATGCATTAATGCATCCGGTTTTGGAATGTGCGTGTGTGTAATTTTAAAAACCGGATCCAGATCTGGAACCGCAAGGTTCCCATAGACTCCCATTATAAAAAAACGGATCCAGTTTTGGAACTGGCGCGATAGACGCAGCCTGCATGATTTTAACCACAGGTTCCAAAACCGTATTCGGTAACCGGATTGCAAATAGTGCAATCCGGTTTTTCTATTGAAGCCTATGCCTGTGGATCTGGATCCGGTTTTGAGCATTTTTAATGCTCAAAACAGGACCAGGATCTGCAAGCCCAGCCGCAGATGTGACCCTAATTGATAGCATTTTTATTTTCACAGAGTTCTAAGGCTGGTTTCACAATGCAGTTTTTTCCCTAATCAGGTTCGATCAGGTTTGCGTGCCAAAGCCAGGAGAGGAACCAGGAGAAGAACGTGCAGAGAAAAACTATAATTGAAAGACTGACGCCTGTTCTGAGTTTTGGAGACACTCCTGGTTTTGACACACAAACTGGATGGAATCTGATCAGGGAAAAAAATGCGGTGTGAAACCAGCCTTAATAATGAATCTTTACACTGATTTATAAATGATTTCCATAGAGTCTGGTAATTTTAACACAAAAAATAGCTTAAGGCTATGTGCCCACTGGAAGTTTTTTATTGTGCTGCATTTGTCAGCTAACAAATTTGTACAGCATTTGTGCATATACAACCGCAGTAAAAAAATGAAGCATAGATAAGGTGACACACAAAGACAGACAGATGCACACAGAAAGACAGACACGCAGACACACTTTCTCACTGTCCCTGTTGAGCCCATGGCAATCCTAAGTGATGTGTTCCTCCCATGCATCAGTGGGATCTGTGGGTATCATCCTACCAGAGCCTGCCCATGCATTCCATCTTTGATCCTTTTGGACACAGTACACACACTGCACCATGCTGCTTGTGAGGTTGATATATGCAGAAGCAGGTCATAATATGGCTAGTGTAGGGGCCATTCTAAAGAGGGTCACTTTGTTGCGGTGGAATGTTTTAAAGTACATTTTTTGCAAAAAAGGTATGTACTACAGGGGTTGGACAGAATACTGGAAACATCTGGAAAAATCAACAAAAGTTAGTTTAATATGGTGTAGGTCCACCTTTTGCGGCGATTACAGCCTCAATTCTCCGAGGTATGGATTCATACAAGGTGATATCATTGGCCTGGCAGATCTCTACTAAATAGCACCCCAGATCATCACAGAACCTCCGCCATGTTTTAGGGTTGGGAGAAGGCAGTCTTCATGGAATTCTTCTTTTGGCTGCCTCCAAACGTACACTCGGCCGGAGGTTGGAAAATAGGGTAAACGATGATTGGTCTGAGAATATCACATGTTTCCACTGCTCGAGGGAACAATTCTGGAGGTTTCTACACCACTCTAAACGCTTGGAAACATTTGCCATTGAGAGCAGAGGTTTTCTAATTGCGGCCAGATTTGTGCAGCTCCCGATGAACAGTTTTCGTGAAAATTGGGTTCTGTAGGTGTTCATTGAGCTCAGCAGTGATTTTCGGAGCCGTGGTCTTGCGGTCCTCTCTCACAATTTGCTTTAGAGTACGATGGTCTCTCTCAGTCAACTTCGACTTTCGGCCGGACCTGTGCTTTGCTGCAGACCTTTTACCTTCTCTTTCAAATGCAGTCATTACTTTGGAGACAGAACCTCTTGACACGCCAAGCATTCGGGCACTTTCTGTTACACTAGCGCCTGCCATACGAGCACCAACAATTTGGCCTTTTTAAAAATCCGAAAGGTCTGCCATTGGTATCAGGTTCTCATCAATGTTTTTACAATTCAGCAAAACAAACTGTTAATTTACATACACATATCACTTAACCCAAATAATAATAATAATAATAATAATACTTTATTTATATAGCGCCAACATATTCCGCAGCGCTTAATCAACTACAAAACGTTAACATATGTCATGGTTTGCATGTTTATACCATGCTCGAAGATTATGATGCCAAAAAGTTAGGTGTTTCCATTATTTTGTCCAACCCCTGTAAGTACCCTTAGTTTTATAGCATTAGCTTTTACTTTTTATTGCAATATTTGAAGACACTTTACACATACTTTTTTTGTTTTCTAGTTGTTATTTCATACAATTTGGCTTTGGTAGTGAACTTGCTATACAGGCATGTTCACATTACTACTGTTTTCTGTCTTTACTTTGTTTCTAAATTGACTTAACCACTTGTCTCCTGACAAGTTGGAGTGCCCCGTCTCTCTCCTGCTGAACAGAAATAGACATAATGCATTCCATCTGTGATCCATTTGGACACAGTTCACACACTGCACCCTGCTGCTTGTGAGGTTGATACGCACAGCAGCAGGTCATAATATGGCTACTGTATGGGGACGTTTCAAAGAGGGTCACCTTCTCGCGGTGGAATGGCTTAACGTACGTTTTTTGCAAAAAAGCTATGTACCAAGTACCGTTGTTTTTATAGCATTGTCTTTTACTTTTTTATTCCAAGGTATTTGAAAACACTTTACACATACTTTTTTTGCTATTTTCTAGTTGTTATTTCCTGCCCATGTGACAGGCTGAGTAACATGACCAGTCACATGGCACAGGTCCTGAAAGCTTGATGCACACTGCTGCACTGGTGCACAGAGGAAGAATCACCGGAGCTCACCATGGGATCTCTGGGGAGGGTGAGTATTTCAGTATTTTTGCTGTGAAAATTGCAGGAATAAAGCTTCACAAACAGACTGTGGGAATACTTATCCATTTGTGATGCATTTTTGGGAGGTTGGAATGGAGTTCATTAGGAAAACAAAGGCATAAAATGGCCATGTTAATTGACAGGAACTTTTAAAAACGCAGCCAATCTCTGCACCTAAAACGCACATGTGGGCACAGCTTTTTGTAAATCACATAGACTTTATTGTTCAATCTGTGAGTATTGCGATTTTTCTGCACAAACACAGCCAAAAACGCAGCACAAACGCACAGTCGGCACATCGCATAGCATAATAGATACTTTAAACTCCCAATTTAGAAGATGCAAATATAAAGTCAATGCAACAGTCAATGCTAAATAAATCTATTCATGTTTCCCTATATTTTCACAGCATGTATCTGAATCTAATCAAAAAAATACAAAGCCTAGATACATAAAATTGAGCCAAGAAGCCAAAATGTTGATAAAAGGCCTTCCCTCCGCGAGACCTCTTAGGTTCCATGTTAAACATTGACTTTTACATTTAAGACTACACTGTGTGCAGAATTATTAGGCAAATAAGTATTTTGATGACATGATACTTTTTATACATGTTGTCCTACTCCAAGCGGTATAGGCTTGAGAGCCAACTACTAATTAAGTAAATCAGGTGATGTGCATCTCTGTAATGAAGAGGGGTGTGGTCTAATGACATCAACACCCTATATAAGGTGTGCTTAATTATTAGGTAACTTCCTTTCCTTTGGCAAAATGGGTCAGAAGAGAGATTTGACGAGCTCTGAAAAGTCCAAAATTGTGAGATGTCTTGCAGAGGGATACAGCAGTCTTGAAATTGCCAAACTGTTGAAGCATGATCACTGAACAGTCAAGCGCTTCATGGCAAATAGCCAACAGGGTCACAAGAAGCATGTTGGGCAAAAAAGGCGCAAAATAACTGTAGATAAAATGAGGAAAATCAAGCGTGAAGCTGTCAAGATGCCATTTGCCACCAGTTTTGCAATATTTCAGAGCTGCAATGTTACTGGAGTATCAAAAAGCACAAGGTGTGCCATACACAGGGAAATGGCCAAGGTAAGAAAGGCTGAAAAACAACCACCTTTGAACAAGAAACATAAGATAAAATGTCAAGACAGGGCCAAGAAATATCTTAAGACTGATTTTTCAAAGGTTTTATTTACTGATAAAATGAGAGTGACTCTTGATGGGCCAGATGGATGGTACAGAGGTTGGATCAGTAAAGGGCAAAAAGCTTCACTCCGACTCCAGCAAGGTGGAGGTAGGGTATTGGTATGGGCTGGTATCATCAAAGATGAACTTGTGGGACCTTTTCAGGTTGAGGATGGAGTGAAGCTCAACTCCCGGACCTACTGCCAGTTTCTAGAAGACAACTTCTTCAAGCAGTGGTTCAGGAAGAAGTCGGTATCATTCAGGAAAAACATGATTTTCATGCAGGACAATGCTCCATCACATGCATCCAACTACTCCATAGCGTGGCTGGCCAGTAAAGGTCTAAAAGAAGAAAAAATAATGACATGGCCTCCTTGTTCACCTGATCTGAACCCCATAGAGAACCTGTGGTCCCTCATAAAATGTGAAATCTACAGGGAGGGAAAATGGTACACCTACCTCTAGGAACAGTGTCTGGGAGGCCGTAGTGGCTGCTGCACGCAATGTTGATTGTAAACAGATCAAGCAACTGACAGATTCTATGGATGGAAGGCTGTTGACTGTCATCATAAAGGTAGGTGGCTATATTGGTCACAAATTTTTGGGGGTTTTGTTTTTGCTTGTCAGAAATGTTTATTTCTAAATTTTGTGCAGTTGTTTTGGTTTACCTGGTGAAAATAAACAAGTGTGATGTGAATATATTAGGTGTTAATTAAGTAGCCTAATAATTCCGCACAGTAATAGTTACCTGCACAAAGAGATATCCTCCTAAAATAGCCAAATCTATAAAAAAAGAAAAACACTCCAACTTCCAAAAATATTAAGCTTTGATATTTGAGTCTTTTGGGTTGATTGAGAACATAGTTGTTGATCAATAATAAAAATAATCCTCTACAATACAACTTGCCTAATAATTCTGCACACAGTGTATGTGCTGACTAGAAAATAGTAGTGCAGGTTTTCTGCTGCCAAAAACCTGCACCTGCAGAAAAAAATGCATCAAAAAGATTGCTGTGCCAACAGTACATTTTTTTGCTGCTGAAAATGAGCAGCTTTCAATGTGCATTTTTCATGCTACTTTATTGTCCAAAGTTTTCAACACTTATGTGTTTGGACAGGAGAGTGAGAGAGACCACATAAATGACATTGTGTTTTACATTGGGAAGTGCTGCGCTTTGTGGAAGTGTTGGCACAGGTCTTCACAATGCCCATACACTATGCTTAAATTACATTGTGCTGCATATTTGGTGCAGATACTCTGCAGATACTCAGCAGATAAATAGTTATATGTTAGTTGTAATTCCTCTACATTTTACAATGTAAGTGATAGCACTTGAACAACTATTGTGGTTGTTCCATCACTGCACAGTAATAAGTATTAAGTATCTTTATTTTGTACAGTCATAGAATGTCATTGCATGGCAAGTGTATAAAATCAGCCATCACTTTGTCCACTACAAATGAAAGTTTCTGAAAGGCTAGGGTCACACTTGGAGGGTCACCCATGTTTGACGCAATCGCTAAAAACGTAGAAATTTTAGCTGCAGCGCATAGCGTTAATGCAGCCCCATAGAAACTCGCTGTTTACCTTAGCAGCGGAGTGCGCTTTTCAACAGCGCACAGGAAACGTGTCCTCCAATGTTTTCCTGTGCGCTGTCCAAAAGCGCACTTCCTAATGCTTTGAGTGGAGCCGCTGCTAAGGTAAACAGCGGGTTTCTACGGGGCTGCGTTGCCCGGCAGTGCATAGCATTAACGCTATGTGCTGCAGCTAAAATTTCTAAGTTTTTAACTCTTGCGTCAAACGCCTAAGGCTGGTTTCCCACTGGCATATTTTTTAATCTCAGGACATGCAAGAAAAGCCTGCAGGCCCTCAGATTCCCACGCAATGACAAATTGGATGCACACGCACCCAGTTTGGGGTCTGGAGGATGGTAAGTGATACAACCCCTAGGGGCTGTGTCATTTAGAACTGTGTTATGCGCATTCTCTGCATATGCACAGTTCATAAAGCACGGATCAGAAGTCCAGATCGGCCCCCACTCAGAATTTACCCATGGTGCCCTGAGCTTCACTTTTTTTTTTTATGGAGAGCAAAATTCCACCAAGATTTAGATTTTGTCTCAATAAAAAATATGAAAACACCTGTTGTATACACACACATCTACAGATTGATGGAGGTTTCCTTGAACAGTAGATAATCTTCTATTTACGTAAAACAGACTAACCCCCATGTTTATCATTTTTATCGATTCAAAATATGATGTAAACCTCAACAGTTATTACCCTGTAAAATCCCTTATTCAGCCGCATTTTTATTAGTCTGACGCCTTTACTAGATCTACCAATTCATTAATTTTAATTGAACTTAATAAAAAATCTGCATCATAGTGAAAGATTAAATATATAGAATCATAGATATCTTCTGACAAGTCAAGAGAATAATAGGTTAACTATAGTTTAATAGAGTGAAAACCACATTATATAATTTGCAGTGCGTGTCAATGTATGTGAATACCAGAAGTGTAGTCTGGGCACACCAGTAAAAGGGGAAAAAATTAAAGTATTGTCCACGTATGAATCTATTGCAGAAAACGTGTTACTTTATTAATGTCACGCAGTACATTCACCAACGTTTCGGCCTTCGGCCTTCATCAGGGTACTAGTACAAGAATATTACATGAAATTAATACAGAGAGTAACATAAATTCATTTGTTAATTGGTGTTGGTGAAATCACCTCGTGATTCGCTGAGTGGTGGCAAAAAAGAAAAAAAGAAATACATGGTGTCCGTGTATTATATACCTAGGTGAAAATATAAGTGCAGTGAGAAAACCTAGAGTCCTCATGTGTGTTGTGCTGGGACTTAAGGTGGAAAATCTGTAACATAGGGACATGAAAAGTGTATGGTTTAAGGTCAAAGGAGGAAGAAAAAGGAGGAAAAAAAAGGGAGGGAAAATCCAGAGTATAACAGAGTATTAGAAAAAAACGGAAAAGTTACCAGAAAGGTACTGGTAGACGGAGTCCTGGGGAATTGAAGAGTCAAAACGGAATAGACTAAGCCTATGGATGAAGAGGTAAATATATAGCTTTACAAGGAGAGAAACAAAAAGGCTATGACCAGAAGGAATCTCAGGAGACATTCTAAGGAACCATGTGTATCTATCAAAAAAAGGGGAAAAAAAAGGGGGGGGGGGGGAAAAAGAGGCAGTACCTGAGAGGAATACCAGGAGATATTGGAGAGAGACATGTGTGGTGATATAGAGTCATACCATAGTCTTAATCTAGAAAATGTGCTAAAATGAAGGTAAAAGTGCAAAAGGAAGAATAAACGGCAAATAAAGGAGAGAACAAGAGGTTGCCCTCACTAACAGAATGATATGATAATAAGCCCAAAGAGGAGAGGAGAGAAATTCGTGGAATCAAATTAATACGTATAGACACAGGGAAAAAAAGGGGCTCAAACTAAGGAGGTAATGGGGTATAGTTACAATAGTGAGGGATAGCCTGAAAAAAGGAGATATAGAAAGTATGCCTATACCTCAGGGGGAGTAAGAGGATCATGCATCAAACCGCTGTTTTCAACACAGCTGGCAGAATGCCAGATGTGGGATAACTCTGTAAAGACATATAATGTTTGGTTTTCATAAATAACAGTTATCACAGAACTGCTGAGTGAGTCACAGAAAATTGATTAGGTATTACCTTAAGGCAAAGTATGAGGCAAAAAAGGAGGGGGGCACATCTAATTGGAGAAATCCTAGAGAGCATCAAAGAGAAAAAGGGAGGAGAAATGTAAAGAAGCTGTGAAGAAAACAAAAGGCAGGGGTTGTATAAGGATACACACCTTAGGGTAAAGAGACAAGGCTCTGGTGCTGCAATAAAGAAAAAGGGAGGCAATCAAGGTAGGCCGGAACGAGGGCTGAGAGAAAATGGGAGCCCAGAGAGACAAGTACCTGCTGTGTGCATCAGCTTGGTCAGGGACGATGTGCGGCGAGCGTGTGTGTAACGCCGCTATTTACAGGGGAGTGGGCGTGACGTGGAGACGTCATTTCCGGTCTTTGGACCGCGAGGAAATGCGGCCCGCCGGTGAACGTGCGTGCGTGATACGTCATGTGTATCTGCGCATGCGCAGAGGCTAAAAGTGCAAAGCGTCCGCTCGGTGGTGCTGGTGATGTTGTTGCTGCGTTGCCCAGGTGACGGATCGCAAGGACATGTGCCAGAAGGTGCCATCCACAGTTAAGACATTCAGTAGTGCATCTAGGGAACATGAAACAAAGAGAAATTAGTAATTAGGCATTGGCAATAGTAACAATATTACTGCAGGTGGTACAATAAACAGGATTAAGGAGAGAACCTGAATCTGGGTGACTAGTCTTTGGATAATCAATAAAAGATCAATAGAGCACACCAGACCTGTCTGATGTAGGAACAAAAAGACACACTGTGTATAGAAAAACCGTTGGTCTTAAGGAACCTTGTTAATGCATAGAAAATCCAACGTGATCGCATATATATTATAAATATTATCAATAAAGCATTGCACCAGTTAATCTCGTATATTAACAGAAGAAAACTATTAGATGGGAAAACAAATTTTTATATACAACGACAATGCATACAAGGACCTCGTAACCAACTATGGGCATAATTTATACCAATCAGAATTGTTCATACTCGCGATTGAGACCTAAAGGTTCCAATGTTTGTAAAGTATGGATCCAGTAGGCTTCACGCATTTTGAGCCTCCGAATCCGGTCTCCTCCTCGTCTTTGAGGAGGGACGTCCTCAATGATCTGAAAGCGTAATTGTGACACGCTGTGGTTATGCTCGATCACAGTATGGGCATTGCCGCTGTTCAATGTCTCCACGTCACGCCCACTCCCCTGTAAATAGCGGCGTTACACACACGCTCGCCGCACATCGTCCCTGACCAAGCTGATGCACACAGCAGGTACTTGTCTCTCTGGGCTCCCATTTTCTCTCAGCCCTCGTTCCGGCCTACCTTGATTGCCTCCCTTTTTCTTTATTGCAGCACCAGAGCCTTGTCTCTTTACCCTAAGGTGTGTATCCTTATACAACCCCTGCCTTTTGTTTTCTTCACAGCTTCTTTACATTTCTCCTCCCTTTTTCTCTTTGATGCTCTCTAGGATTTCTCCAATTAGATGTGCCCCCCTCCTTTTTTGCCTCATACTTTGCCTTAAGGTAATACCTAATCAATTTTCTGTGACTCACTCAGCAGTTCTGTGATAACTGTTATTTATGAAAACCAAACATTATATGTCTTTACAGAGTTATCCCACATCTGGCATTCTGCCAGCTGTGTTGAAAACAGCGGTTTGATGCATGATCCTCTTACTCCCCCTGTGGTATAGGCATACTTTCTATATCTCCTTTTTTCAGGCTATCCCTCACTATTGTAACTATACCCCATTACCTCCTTAGTTTGAGCCCCTTTTTTTCCCTGTGTCTATACGTATTAATTTGATTCCACGAATTTCTCTCCTCTCCTCTTTGGGCTTATTATCATATCATTCTGTTAGTGAGGGCAACCTCTTGTTCTCTCCTTTATTTGCCGTTTATTCTTCCTTTTGCACTTTTACCTTCATTTTAGCACATTTTCTAGATTAAGACTATGGTATGACTCTATATCACCACACATGTCTCTCTCCAATATCTCCTGGTATTCCTCTCAGGTACTGCCTCTTTTTTCCCCCCCCCCCCCTTTTTTTTCCCCTTTTTTTGATAGATACACATGGTTCCTTAGAATGTCTCCTGAGATTCCTTCTGGTCATAGCCTTTTTGTTTCTCTCCTTGTAAAGCTATATATTTACCTCTTCATCCATAGGCTTAGTCTATTCCGTTTTGACTCTTCAATTCCCCAGGACTCCGTCTACCAGTACCTTTCTGGTAACTTTTCCGTTTTTTTCTAATACTCTGTTATACTCTGGATTTTCCCTCCCTTTTTTTTCCTCCTTTTTCTTCCTCCTTTGACCTTAAACCATACACTTTTCATGTCCCTATGTTACAGATTTTCCACCTTAAGTCCCAGCACAACACACATGAGGACTCTAGGTTTTCTCACTGCACTTATATTTTCACCTAGGTATATAATACACGGACACCATGTATTTCTTTTTTTCTTTTTTGCCACCACTCAGCGAATCACGAGGTGATTTCACCAACACCAATTAACAAATGAATTTATGTTACTCTCTGTATTAATTTCATGTAATATTCTTGTACTAGTACCCTGATGAAGGCCGATGGCCGAAACGTTGGTGAATGTACTGCGTGACATTAATAAAGTAACACGTTTTCTGCAATAGATTCATACGTGGACAATACTTTAATTTTTTCCCCTTTTACTGGTGTGCCCAGACTACACTTCTGGACTTGATATATTTTTCTGGAGCACCCTATTCAATACGTGAGCCTTCCATATTCTTGTTTCTCAATGTATGTGAATAGACATGGAGGCACAAGAGAAAGGCACATACCGTATTTTTCCTTTTATAAGACGCACTTTTTTTCCTCCAAGTTTTGGAGGAAAGTGGGTGTGCGTCTTATAAAAGGAATATAACATTCTAGCATCCTCAGTTGCTGGGGGGGGGGAGACAGCAGTGAAGTGGGGACAGAAGTGGCAGGGAATGGTCCCTGCTGAAGAATCAGGCGGCAGGAGCACCACGTGTCCCCGGCTCATTAAGTAATTAAATATTCACTTCACTTGCTCCCAGTCTCCACCCACCTCTCTGCACTGAAGACAGCATGAGAGGTGAGAGCACGGGGAGCAGGAGAAGCTGCTTAGCCTGCACACATGGTCCCTCCCCAGCTTCTTGCAGTGGCTGGGGAGATTGTGTGCTGGAAAAAGTGAGAATGCAGGTGCCAGGGGTGCAGCTGCAGCAAGTGAAGGAGCACTGAGCTTTGTGCTTTGTGCTGCCATGGAGACAGGGGTAGAGCAGATCGGCCACCTTATCACAGGCACCTTATCACAGGTACCTTGTCACAGGTACCTTGTCACAGGTACCTTGTCACAGTGTCCTGGCCTCACTCCCTCTGCTCTCTGTAATGTGTCCTCCTGCTGAGCCCTGCCCTGTGCAGAAATCCAGGAAGGTCGGTCAGGTCTGCAGTTCAGGAGCTTCAGTCTATTAGAGGAGGGCTGGAGCCTGCATAACACCAGTGTACAGCTCCTGTATCTACATCCTGCATCTATAGGTCAAGCTCTGTAGTGGTGACTTGTAATTAGGAGACAGGGCTGGAGCATCGTATTTCAGCACAGTGTACAGACCCCCCTCCCTGGCCCTCCCTCTTTACAGTACATCATATCAGAACTTTATATGCAGACTGGCCACAAAGCAGGACTCATTAAAGTGAGTGCACATGGATGTGTAACATAACCACTAATAAAGTAAAGTTAACACAACAACACTGTGCTTAACTAGAACTCCAAGCATGCTATAGGATCTACAGTACATGCTGGGAGTTATAGTTCTTAAAGGGATTGCTACTACATGAACAAATCCCTTCTCGTTCACCTTGTTGTCCCTTGTAAAAGTAATAAGGACCATACTAAGGCTGTGTGCTCATGGTCGGGAGGAGCTGCATGTTGGACGCGGCTCCTCCGGACCTGAGTGAAGCCACGGGTGGCCGCAGGGAGACCGCAGCCGTCCTGTACTCACCATGTGCAGCGGGTGCAGGGCGGCTTCTCCCTGCAGTCACCCGATGGAAGCCGCTTCCGACTCCGCAGCATGAAATAAACATACGGAGGGGGAACCGGCAACCCGCACCGCAGCTGTCAGATCACTGCGGGCGGGTTAAGCATAGTGAGGATGGGATTTCTACATATCCCATCCACTATGCTTGTACTGTACTACGCAGCATTTTGGACACAGCGGCAAGGCGCTGCGTCCAAAACGCTGCGTATACTGATCGTGTGCACGCACCCTTCCCCCCAGTTCCAACATTGTCAGAAGTTGCATATTCATGTCCCATTAATATGAGACTCAGCCCTCCGACAAATCAGTGCTGGCGTCTGTCTCCCCGCCATCAGACACTGGAGCAGAAGTCATTGGTGTTGCTCACATGCTGCACCTGCATCCTAAGGAAACAGACACCAGCGCTGACTGGTCGCAGGGCCTGAGTGTCATATCAAAGTCATTTTTTGCTACAAATATTTTTTTCCCTATTTTCCACCTCTAAAATCTGAGTGCGTCTTATAATCCGGAGCGTCTTATAAAGCGAAAAATACGGTACGTAATACAGGTCACACAATTTTGTATTAAAAGAAAAATTACATTTAATTAAATAATGAATTGTGCTAGGACCTCAACAACATGAGCCACAATTAAAGCACATGGCATATACTGAGAATGAAAAAACAATTCATTTAGAGTGATGAGCGAGTACCATAATATTCATAATTACTATACTCATTACGAGTACTTTATAATAATCACGTATTTGTTCCGAACAGCGAGTACAATGTGAGTCAATGGGAGACGTGAGTAATTTTCTGCTGGACCCTACAATGGGGTTTGAGGGCTTGAGAAAAAGGCTGAAATGGGTGGGAAAGTGATGAAAAAGAGCCTGGAGAATATGCCTGCATGCATTTCTGACTCACATATGGTTTGTGGGAATAGCTTTTTCTCAGGATTACGTCACTGTTACAGATACACAAGAACAACTACCAAACCTAATCTAAATCACATTTAGGCTAGAATCACACTGTCCGTGTGATATGCGAGGCAGTCAGACAAGTGTTGGATCTTTAACTTTGAACAGCCTCCCCCTCTCTGGACCGGGAGTCTGGAGTGGCATAGAAATACAAGCTGACACTCCCGTCCTGACAGGTAGAGGCCATTCCAGGTGACTGATCCGAGACATTTTGAAAGGACCACTATTAGACTAGGGTCACACATGCCATGCGTTTTTTTTAGGTGTTTTTTGGCCACCTGCGTTTTTGCCTGCGTTTTTGCTGTTAGGTGTGGGGGGCCCCTTAAAAAGCCCTTAAAAACACATGCCTTTTGTTTAAAAACGCATGCGAAAATGCATGCAAAAACACATGTCCATTTTGACACTTTAAAAAACGCATGTGTTTCCCATAGGGTCCCATGTTACAAAAACGCATGCGTTTTTGAAAAAGCACTGCTTGCTGCTTTTTTGGGTGTGTTTTTCAAAAAATGGTGCATCATGCAGTATTTTTTGGTGCTGAGCCAAAAACTTACCCAAAAACACATGTGCCATTTAGACATACGTTTTTGCTATTGAGGCATGCGTTTTTTTTGCATGGGGGCCTATGGGTGCGTTTTTACATGCGTTTTTAGAAAACGCAGGTCTCCAAAAACACTAGTAAAATCTGCATGTGTGAGCTTAGCCTTACTTAGACATTTGGGGAGTCCCTCCTTCATTGACACTGTGATAGTGGAATACATATTCCATAGCAATTTACAATGTGCCCATTGTAGTGTTGGGCTTCACCCTCCTCCTCCTCCTTCTCCACATCTATTGACATTTCCCAGCCCTAAATTCAAATGTTCATAGGGGCCTGCAGTAGGCAGGAAACCTGAGATTGCTGAGGCCCAGAGATGGCCCTGTAATGTACATTTTTGAGGGACCACTCTCATTGACTCTGTGATAGTGGAATACATATTCCATAGCAGTTTACAATGTGCCCATTCTAGCATTGGACTTCAAGGTACTCCTCCTCCTCCTTCTCCACCACCATGTAATTCTGCGGACCTACATTAAAATGTTTAGAGGGTCTGAAGTAGGCAGGAAACCTGAGTTTAGTGAGAGCCCTCATGTGACCCTTTAACTTAAGTTTGGAAGTACCCTTCTCTAGAAATGTTGGAGGTCCCTCTTGTGTACTGTTGAGAGTGCTCTCACTTATTCATATTGTGGGGACCTCACTCTATTATTTAACTAATTGAAGGGCAGAGATTACATGGGAAAAGGGCAAGCGACATGGTGTAATAGAAAGTAGCTGTGAGTGCGGCCTGCGTTCCTAAGGTTTGCCTGAACTCTGTGAACCAGAAAAATAAAGCTGCACTAGTCAACTGGATGAGTAGTGATGAGCCAACACCTAAGTGTTCAAATTCTATTCGCTTAATTGGAGTGTGTTCAATGAATTGTTCGTCTAATGTTTGCCGAACACCCTCGAACCCCATTGGAATCAATGGCAGGCAACAGCAAACACATAGAAAACACCTTCAATGGTGTCCAAAAGCTGCCAAACTACTCAGAATACACAACAAACACCAGGAAAAGTGACAACAATCTACCCACAGTACAAATAGTCTCATGGTGTATCATGGGTGCAAGAAATACGGTCTGTGCCAGCCTGCACAGTCTTCCAAAGCACTGCAAAATAGAAGGTGGTTAATATTCACCTGAAATTTCAGAGGTGAGTGAAACTGACTTTGAATTGACAAATGGATGAGTTACAGGGGAAAAGTGGCAGTAGTTTTCTACATTAAGTACAAAGAGGTGGAGGAGTAAAAGCAGGATGAGACACAGGTATAGGCATGTCACACCCTTCTCAAATCATGTACCACACAGCAAGGTGGCCACAATAAGAGTCCTCACTCTTCCCAAAGGGTCAGACCATAGCAAAATTGCATCAATTGTCCCAGACCAAAAATTGCTGAATGGCCCAGCCTGCATGCATGGCACAGGATCTGGAACAGGACCTGACCTAGCAATTCAAGGTTAAACATTGCTCAGCAACTATATGTTTTGTGGAGTATTACAGGAAATGATAGAGACTGAGGAAGGTCAGTGACCTGTATGGGCCTAGTGGGCCGGATACCCTCAAAGCTCATGCAAGCACTACCTTCAGTGTTATGCCCCACCACACTCAGGTGGAACAACTATACATTTTGTGGAGTATTACAGGAAATAATAGAGAGGAAGGTCAGTAACCTGTATAGGCCTAGTGGGACGGATACCCTTAAAGCTCTTGCAAGTGCTTTCTTCATTGTTATACCCCGCCACACACAGGTGTGACAACTATAAGTTTTGTGGAGTATTACAGGAAAAACTAGTCAGATGGGTCAGTGAACTGTATAGACTTAGTGGACAGGGGACATTGACCAAACAATGCTTTTCAGGGCTCAAAAACTGTTCATGTGTATACAGCATATTTGCCAAAACCTGGTTGGATGTCCAAAACCAGTTTCCGCAAACATTAAGGGACATGTAGTAATTACTGCTTTTATGCACCCAAAAATCGTGGATGTGAATACAAAAAATCAC
>JARQOC010000001.1:164806915-164818854 GCA_033576535.1 Allobates femoralis | reverse complement strand
CCATAGAAATGCATTGGTGAAAGCATCCAAATATATGCAAAAATATGCTTAAGTTTGGAAATATGCGTTTATTCATAGTGCACATCATAACCTATCAGCAGGTTATCATGTGCATTGAAAAAAACGCAGATTTTCAAACGCAAGCATATTTTTGCATACATTTGGATGCCTTCACCAATGCATCTCTAGGACAGCGTTAATGCAAGCGAACGCTGACGTTGCTGATGACAAGGACGGGACGGAAAGCCCAACGGGATCTGGACCTGGCCTAATACTATGCTTAATTTAAAAATTCAGAGTGACTTTTTAGTAAGCTGTAGCGTATATTAGATAATGGCTCTCTGTACACCTTTATATGATTTGCAAAGTATCCACTGGAAATTTTGTGTTAGGTCACAGTACCACTAAGAAGGAAATAATAGCATTTTAAATAATTTGCTGTTAAAGTTCTTCCCCTATATTTTTATGAAAGTACTACTCAGAAGAAAAAAGTTTCTATCATCTGAGATTGAGATTCTAAGGCAATGATTTTGAAATTAGTATATATATTTTTTGTTTGGTACTTTTTTTCCCCATTAATACAATTTGCATAGATATAATAAGACATTCTAGTCTAGCCTTATAGGGCCTTGGGTGGAATTTGTTGGGAATCCGGCTGTTTTAGTAAGGATGTTGTGGGTCGTTTGCAGCTTGCAGCCTCTGTAATTAGAGAGTTGGCTTTAACATAAAGATAGCTGATGCTTACTGACAGATCATTTTGATTCTTCCTGAAAGCCTGTATTCATTATGAGAGACAGAAAACCTCCTCCTGGAACTCATTAAGTAAATTATTTTTACATTTATTATACTGTACCTATGCTGTATATCATACTGTGCTTATTATGTGTATATTACAGTGTTTGCATTGTATATTATCCAGCTGTTAAAAGATTAGTGTATGAATGTCGTAAAAAATGTCATATGTAATGGCAAAGATTTTTAAAATAATCGAATAATTTAGGTGAGTACTAGTACATTCAGGTGAGTTCTAGTTTTTAACCTTTGTTATCCCTTTGTACAACAGCTATCCATATATCGTTAAATTCAAAATCCACATTCTGGAGCATAAAGAGTTTTCTTAAATTCAATTAGAATTGATTTCCACTTAAATAATAATTCTTTATATAGCGCCAATATATTCAATAGCACTTTACAATTCACAGATTCAAATACAAGGAGTTAAGAGAAACAATTATAAAAAAGTACAATAATTAAGCAAAAATAATGATGACCCTGCTTGTAAAAACTTACAATTTAACAATGAGGTGGGAGTGACATAAAGTACAGGCACTTATTTACAATGATGGTCCAGCCAATGTGAGGGGATGGGGAGTAATTAATAGCTGCCTGAGTGGCCACCAGCCAATCTGTGTAGAGCTCTTGGGTCTAGTGGAATTTGACAGCGAAATTATGTTCAGAGCAATAGTGAATATCCTATGTCTAAATGACTACGATTAGGGAGAATGATAGTCCTCCCTAAAAATATGTGTTCTTAGGGAGCGCCTGAATGTGTAAGTTGTGGATGGTCCTAATTTCTTGAGGTAGAGCATTCCAGAGGATTGGTGCAGCTCGGGAGAATCTTGTATTTGGGAATGGGAGGTTCGAATTAAGACAGATGTTAGACTAAATTTGCTTCAAGAGCGAAGGGGATGGGTGGAATGATAGACAGAGAGGAGTGTAGAGAGGCAGCAAGGTGCCACACTGTGAAGAGCTTTGTGGGTGAGAAAAAACAATTTGAATTGGATCCTATAGTGTATGGGCAGCCAGTGCAATGACAGACACAGAGCAGAAACATTTGAGTAACGGTTAGCTAAATAGGTGACCCTGGCTGCTGCATTAAGGATATACTGGAGAGGGAAGCTTATTTAGGGAGAGGCCAACTAATAAAGAATTAAAGTAATCAAGGCAGGAATGGATCAGGGCCATGGTGAGGGTTTCCATGGTGAGGAAGGAGTGAATTCTGGAGATGTTTTTCAGGTGCAAGCAACAAGTGCAGGTGAGAGATTGTATGTAGGAGGTGAAAGAGAGATCATCATCAAACACAACACCTAGACAGCGAGCCTGCTGCTTAGGCGTTATTGTGGTGCTACACACCAAGATGGAGATGTCAGATTTAGGGAGGTTAGTAGAGGCGGGATCAGAAGAAGTTCAGTTTTGGAAAGGTTGAGTTTCAGATAGAGAGCGGACATGATATTGGAAGCTGTGGTTAGACAGTCATTGGTGTTCTGTAATACAGCGGGGGTAAGCTAAGATGGTACTGAAAGCCAAATCTTCTGATGGTCTGTCCAATTAGGGCAGTGTAGAGAGAAAAAAGGGCAAAGGACCGAACCCTGAGGGACCCCAATAGTGAGAGTAAGAGGAGAGGAAGTGGAGCCAGCGAACGATACACTGAAACACTGAAAGAGCAGTCAGAGAGGTAGGAAGAGAACCAGGAGAGAGTGGTGTCCTTTATGCCGATGGAGTGCAGCATAGAGATAAATTTGCCTGTGTCTAGTTAATTTAGAGATGAATGATAGAAGGAGCGGTGTTAGAATGCAGCACTAGGTAACACAAGATCAAGCCTTCATAGATTTACCTTAGGTTTATTACACAAAGCTGCAGAGTGTGACCACAACGCGTTTTGACACACAAATCAGGCATCTTTCTCAAGTGGATGAGTTAATTTAGATGTCACCAGGAAGGTATGATATTGTTATAGTAATGACATAACCAGCCTATTATTGTAATTTATTGCAGCCCTAGTCTTGATTCAATGCAGTAATTGATGCTTTTGCAATCTCAAACATACTTGTGAGTGTAAAACTAGCTTTAGTGTGATCAACCTGTGTGAGGTAAATGGTGTGCTATCTCTTCACCTGTTGCGCTCTTCCCTGCTGTTCTATCTCTGCTATCAATGTGCTCTCCTTAGTGTGCCATCTCCTCCCCAGATGCACTCTCCCTTAGCCGGTTTCACATTTTCAGCGTTCCAAATGCAGCCAAATGCATGCTCACTGTGTTCCTACGTTTAACATGGGAAAGCATGGTACCTGCGTTTGGCTGCATTCGGTTGCAGTTGCATTCGGATGCGCATAATTTGTGTCCCCTCCAAATGCAACATGTTGCATTTTTTTGTGCGGGCGCTTGTATTATCAACAAGCGACCGAAAGCGCACAAAAAATGCATGAATGTCAATGGATCCACAGTGTCCTGCGCATGACAGTGCAGGAGAACACTGCGGATCACATTGAAATCTCTCCAGGTGGCCGACGCTGATCTCCCGGTGGCGTCGGCATGGGAGATTTGAAGAAACAGCTCATTTGACAGCCGTTTAAATCTCCCGCACTAACATCACCTCTTCGGTGTCAGCGCGGGAGATTTAGGCTAGGGTCACATCTACGTTTTTTTGAAAACCTGATCCGGTTTTGAGCTTTCCAAAAGTTCAAAGCCGTATCAAGAAACGCTCCTCATAGGAGCCAATGCTAAAAACCGGATGGCTTCACAAGCAATCCGGTTTCCGTCTCCGGCTCTACGGCCTGCGTTAAAAATCATGCAGGCTGCAGTTTTCGGAGCGGTTTAAGCATCTGCAGTCCGGTGACCGGTTTGCTCAGGATGTGCGATCCTGAGCAATCCGGTTACCATTCAGTTTACCCCCCCCGTATCTATATACCTGTCCCTGCACCCCCTCTTATGATTTATACCCATCCCTTTAGCAGAGCCTAAATATTGTGTCAAGTAAAGAATGCAAGTTATAATCACCTTCTCCTCGTATGTGAGTTGTCTGTTCGTTTACAAATGTCCAAAGGTGGGCCTGTCTGCTGCTCCCTCCGCCCGCTTATTAATTATGCACGCTCCCCCTGGGTTTGCTTCAGTGCTGAGAGCCTGGCCGCGTCATGAAAGGGGCAGGGCTACCGGTATGATGCGATTTGAGCCCTGTCCCTTTTATGACGCGGCCAGGCTCTCAGCACTGAAGCAAGCCCAGAGGGGACGTGCATAATTAATAAGCGGGCGGAGGGAGCAGCAGACAGCCCCGCCTTTGGACATTTGTACACGAACAGACAACTCACATACGAGGAGAAGGTGATTATAACCTGTATTCTTTAGTTGACACAATAGTTAGGATCTACTAAAGGGATGGGTATAAATCATAAGAGGGGGTGCATAGACAGGTATATAGATATGGGGGGGGGAGCAGTTTCTGGGCTTATGTGTGCAGCTCTGAGGAGCCAGGCGCTTTTGCCCAGAACAGATTAGAGCTGGATATGCCCACCTGAGTGGGTTTAAGATCTCTAGGGGGACTAGGCCCCCCTAGAGATATTAATCAATCATTTATTTATTCAATGAATCGATTTACCTAGACGTAGAACAGTTTGCTCATCCCTGCGGCACCAGGGATGAGCAAACTATCAGGTAATCGGATTGCTCCGGATTACACATCCGGAGCAATCCAGTTACCGGATTGCGGTTTTCTGCACACATTTTTGCTTAAAAAGGTGTGTAAAGGCAATTGCGTTCACCGCATCTGGATCTGGATGCGGTGAACGAAAGTCATGTTTTAAGTGTGACCCTAGCCTATAACAGCTGTCAGATCAGCTGTTTCTTCAAATCTCCCATGCCACCGACACTGTCGGGAGATCAGCGGCGGCAGGGAGGAGGAGATCTCCGCTGCTGATCTCCACCTCCTGACCGCCGCCGAGATCGCTGATTGGCTGGCTGGGCACCATACTGATGTGAAATCATGCAGAGAATCTCTGCTGCATTCACATCAGTTTGGCAGCGTTTGCACTGCATTTGCATCTGCATGCCCTCTGCATGCAGACACAAACGCAAATGTGAAGGCAGCCTTAGGGCCACGTCACACGCTTCAATTTTCAGAACGATATCGCTTGAGTGATCTCCTTTTTTGATCGCTTAAGCGATATCGTCTGTGCGTCGCTGCGTGTAATCAAGCAATTTTACAATGTAAAATCGCTTGATTGTTTGATCGCAGATTTGTGAACACGTTCACAAATCTGTCGTTGGTCGGCCGGTGGACACGCAGCATCGCTGCGTGTGACACCGGCAGACGACCCATAAGCCAGCTCCCAGCGCCTCTCACAAGCGCTGGGAGCTGGTATCCAAGGTAAACTGCGGGTATCTAGGCAGCGCGGGCTGCCTAGATACCCGATGTATACCTTAGTTACCAGCCTCCTCCGCTCACCGGCTGGTATCTAAGGTACACAGTGGGTAACTAGGGTCCCTAGTTACCCGCTGTGTACCTTAGATACCAGCCAGTGAGCGGAGGAGGCTGGTAACTAAGGTATACATCGGGTATCTAGGCAGCGCGCGCTGCCTAGATACCCGCAGTTTACCTTGGAGACCAGCCTGCTCCCGCTTACTGCAGGCTGGCAGCGGGAGCAAGACATCGTGGAAACGATATTTAAATCGTTTCCACGATGTCTCTGGTTTAATGATCGCTGGTGAGTCTGTCTGTGTGACAGCTCACCAGCGATCTGAACGATATTGTTAGAGATCGCGCGTGCATGTGACCGCTAACAATATCGTTCTAAAAATTGACCCATGTGACGTGGCCCTTAGTGTGCTATATCTCTCTCCGTGTGCTCTCCCCCTGTGTTCTTTCTATCCTCCCCCATCACTCACCAGGTGGCATGCGTTCCACTATGGAATGCATATAGGAGGAACAACCTTGGGTTTCTGATTGCTAATAGAATCTGCAACTGGCGAATATGTTCGGGTAAAGTTTCCTTATCTCTTGAGCCATATCCAACAAACATATGAAAAATAGTAAACATTTTTATTTTTATTGAGGAAAATGTGCTAATGGCTAGGGTCACATTTCCGTTTTTGTAACTAAATCCTGATCCGGTTTTGAGCTTTAAAAAAGCTCAAAACCGGACCAGGAAACGCTCCTCATAGGAGCCTATGCAAAACACCGGATGGCTTCACAAGCCATCCGGTGGCCGGATCCGGCACTGCTGCCTGCGTTTAAAATCATGCAGGCAGCAGTTTTCGCAGCGTTTGCCGGGACCGCACTGCGGTCACCGGATGGCTCAGGATGTGTAATCCTGAGCCATCCGGTAACTGCAGAGTTTGCGGATCCCGGCTATTGGCGGGATCCGCAACCTTAATAAAGAGTTAAATTGTGGATCTCAATGACTGTTTAAGGTCTGTAGGGGGGCTTAGACCCCCCTACAGACCGGCCGACCACTTATACAGTGTTCTTGTACAATTTCACAATGGGCACGGGCTCTTCGGAGCAAAGTGCCCCCCCCCCCCCCCGTATCACTATACAGGGGTGCATACACCCCTGTATTACAATGATGCATTAATGATGTGTAGTCCAAAAAGGATTTTATCGCTCGCAATGTAAGTTTATACTTACAGCATGTAAGTTGTAGGCAGAGTCCAGCGAAATCCATAGGCGGGGCTGTGTGCAGCAGCCTCCGCCCGCTTCATGTTGATGGCCGCCCCCTCTGGCCGTAATCCACTGTTGTGAGGGCGGATACGTCGTTAAAGGGGCGTGGCTAACTATGTGCCGAGGTTAGCCACGCCCCTTTAATGACGTATCCGCCCTCACAACAGTGGATTACGGCCAGAGGGGGCGGCCATCAACATGAAGCGGGCGGAGGCTGCTGCACACAGCCCCGCCTATGGATTTCGCTGGACTCTGCCTACAACTTACATGCTGTAAGTATAAACTTACATTGCGAGCGATAAAATCCTTTTTGGACTACACATCATTAATGCATCATTGTAATACAGGGGTGTATGCACCCCTGTATAGTGATACGGGGGGGGGGGGGCACTTTGCTCTGAAGAGCCCGTGCCCATTGTGAAATTGTACAAGAACACTGTATAAGTGGTCGGCCGGTCTGTAGGGGGGTCTAAGCCCCCCTACAGACCTTAAACAGTCATTGAGATCCACAATTTAACTCTTTATTAAGGTTGCGGATCCCGCCAATAGCCGGAATCCGCAAACTCTGCAGTTACCGGATGGCTCAGGATTACACATCCTGAGCCATCCGGTGACCGCAGTGCGGGATTCAGCACACATTTTTGAAAAAAATGTGTGTGCCCGCCATTGCGTTCACCGCATCCGGATCCGGATGCGGTGAATGCAATTTAGGTTTTCAATGTGACCCTACCCAATGTCACACATTAATGATTGAAAAACTATGTGAATCATGATTTTAAGTATCTGGTGAGTTCTCATTGTGCAATAGTAATGGCAATAAAACTTTTTTCTTAGAAAATCATTTTAAACTCTGTTATGAGTTGGCGTTTTCTTCTATGAACTTCTCAATTAATGTCTTTCTACATACAACCTTGCTATTGGATTAAAATCATGATTTTTGGCCATTACAAAATTTCAGGTGGTTTTCCACCTTTGGCTACAATTAGAAAAACACTTCACATGGGAAAGGTGCTTTTCAAGTGGACTAAGGCCAGCTTCACACCACAAATTTTTCGGGTCTGGGGCTGTCTGGTGTGAACCTGACAGCCCCGGACCCAAATTTGTACTAATGTATGCCTATGGTGCTGCATGGGGCCGAATGGCAGTGATTTGCCATAAAGTTTTGTCCCTGTCCGGCAGCATCAGGCTGCATTCGATTTTTGTCCTGCACACAAAATCGCAGCTTGCAGCGTTTTTGTGTCCAGGGCAAAAATCTGACCAAATCGAATCCTCCCAGATCTGGCATGATCCGGAGCCCCCCAACCATGGGAGTCTATGGCCGTCGGATCACGCCGGATATGACATAAAACCGTTGCGGTTCCCGGACGCTGGGTGCTGAAGTTCAGCGGCAGTCCTGAACTTCAGCACCTGGAGAGCTCCCAGCTGAAATTTCAGAACCGCGGCTAGCTCCCTGCTAGACGTGATTTTGAAATTGCAGCACTGTACAGCGGCAGCAGCCGCGCAGTGCCAATTCCAGGAGAAAACAGGATCGGAGGGCATATTTGCCCTCCGGTTCTGTTTGTCTGGAGCTGTCATCCAGCAAAACACCGGACACAGCCTGACAGCAAGAGCAAGAAACCATGGTGTGAAACCGGCCTAAGCTGTTAGACGGATCTGGCCATATGCTCCACCACCTGCAGCCTTTTTATGGACTGGAGAGCAGTGTAGTCTGTAAGAAAAGTTGAACCAACAAGTGTAGACGAAGAACCTATCACTCATATAAACATACAGTAGATGTACACAAAATCATGTCCTCAACATACCTGTTGAAGTAAAGAAAAAGATACCAACTAGTGATGAGCGAGTGTATTCGTTACTATTCGCTACTCACACGAATAGTATGGTATTCACAATACATGTTACTCAGCGAGTATCGAAGGTGCTTGTGACTGATTTGTAGAACATTATTGATCTGACATAAATTGAAAGCTCCCTTCAGTAAACAATAGGAGCTGACATCTCAGGGAGAGCATGATTGAATGTTAGGCTCTCTCTGGGGAGCACAGCAAGGTGTTTTTTGCTGTGAAAATTTGAAAAAGGCCATCCTCCCGTCTTGTGCCAGAAAGACTCGTTTTATAGCCGGCAGTGTGTGGGTGGAGTCTATCACTCATCGACTTACATTTATTTGCTATTCGAATGAGTTGGTGAGTATTAAAAACCACTCATTACGAGTATAGCGAGTGTGAATGTTACGGTACTCACTCATCACTAATGCCAACCCTTTAACCTTATTCTTTTTTTGTAAAGCAATTAGTGTGCTATGAGTCTTTGTCTTGACCCACGTTTTTGAGATTCAGCTAATCAACAGATGCCTTGACAGTTTCATCAAGAATATGCTGATAGGATTTGGAGTTTATTGTGCCATGAATGATTGTAAGCTGTTCTAGCTCAGATGCAGCACAAGATGCCCAAATCATGATACACCACCACAGTATTCCTCCAATCTTAAGACGTTTTTAACGCTGCATTCAGGGCCGGCGTCAGCACCCGGCGCACCCGGGCGAGTGCCGGGGCCCTCCACAGCTCTGGGGGCCCACTCGCCATCAGGGACAGGCAGTCCTGATGGGAAGGGGCTCATTAGTGACAGAAATCCCTGATGGCGGGGCCCCGCAGTTCAGTGCGGCTCGCGCTGTAGCGATATGCATCCACATGGCTAATTTGCATGCGATGCAAATTAGCCATGTGGAGGCACAAGCAGGGCAGCGGCGCGCCGCAGGTGGCAGTGTCCATTGATCTTCTGTGCGCTGCCTGTCATTTCTGGGTTCAGTAGAGCTCAGCTGACAGAGTGTCTGAGCTCCCCCTGACCCGGAAGTGCTGACTCTGCTGCAGAGGTGCCGTGTGCAGTGTGAGGAGTTTCTCTCATCACATTGCCGGCATCTGCAGAATGTATAGCACCGCTGAGGAGAGCGAGGGATCCTGGAGCAGGTAAGCGCCAGAGGGCTGAAGAGAGCAGACAGCCTGGGGGGCCACATGGAAGGGGTGGGAGAGCAGTATGATTCGGAGGGGAAGGCACATGAGGGGAGAGCATCACAGAAAAGTGCCACAAAGGGGGGAGAATCAGTATTAATGGGGGGTCCACATGAGGGGAGAGCATCACCCAAAAAAGGTACTACAGAGGGGGGAGAAGCAATATTAATGGGGGAGCACTTGGGGGAGAGCATTACGAAAAAATAAGCCACAAAGGGGAGAAGCAGTATGGAAAAGGGGGAACACATATGGGGGAAAGCATTATTAAATGTGGGGGCACATAGAGGGCTAAATATATTACATGGAGCATGTGCTGGGCTATATATATATTACCTAGAGGCTGTGCCTGGCTATATATTTTATTTGGAGGCTGTGCCTGGCTGTATATATAATATTTGGAGGCTGTGCCTGGCTATGTATAATATTTGGAGGCAGTGCCTGGCTATGTATAATATTTGGAGGCTGTGCCTGGCTATGTATAATATTTGGAGGCTGTGCCTGGCTATGTATAATATTTGGAGGCTGTGCCTGGCTATGTATAATATTTGGAGGCTGTGCCTGGCTATGTATAATATTTGGAGGCTGTGCCTGGCTATGTATAATATTTGGAGGCTGTGCCTGGCTATGTATAATATTTGGAGGCTGTGTCTGGCTATGTATAATATTTGGAGGCTGTGCCTGGCTATGTATTATATTTGGAGGCTGTGCCTGGCTATGTATAATATTTGGAGGCTGTGCCTGGCTATCTATAATATTTGGAGGCTGTGCCTGGCTATCTATAATATTTGGAGGCTGTGCCTGCTATGTATAATATTTGGAGGCTGTGCCTGGCTATGTACAATATTTGGAGGCTGTGCCTGGCTATGTATAATATTTGGAGGCTGTGCCTGGCTATGTATAATATTTGGAGGCCGTGCCTGGCTATGTATAATATTTGGAGGCTGTGCCTGGCTATGTATAATATTTGGAGGCTGTGCCTGACTATGTATAATATTTGGAGGCTGTGCCTGGCTATGTATAATATTTGGAGGCTGTGCCTGGCTATGTATACTTTTTGGAGGCTGTGCTGGGCTATATATATTTTATTTGGAAGCTACAACTGGCCTGGCACAGCCTCCAAATAATATATACAGCCCAGCAGCAGCCTCCAGATAATATATATAGCCCTGCACAGCCTCAATATTATATATACAGCCCACCCTGCAGCATTTATATTATAAATACACAGCCCGCGGCTTCCATCTTAATATTCATGATTCATGAATTGTGGTATGTTTTAAAGGGGCCCACTGAGACTGTTTCGCCCGGGGCCCACAAAAACCTGGAGCCGGCCTTGGCTGCATTACAATATTCTTATTTCTCCAAATACAACACCTCTTTTAAACCAATAAGCTCTATTTTGGGCTTACCCAGCACAAAACATTGTTCCAAAAGCCATTTTAAGCAAAGTAATATTTGGAGGATAGTGGTTTTGCCCTTGGAATCCTGCCATGCACATTATGTTTTTTTAATGTCCTCTTCATTGTTAACTTATAAGAATTAACATTAGCTAATGAGAGAAAGGTCTTTAGAGGTTACCTTTGGATTCGACCAAAAAGAAGCCAAACCTTATACTGAATGCACACACAGGATGTAGAGATCCTCCATCATAGACATGGCTGACCAAATGCAGAATGCTGAGGAACAGCCACTCACAACCTTTCAAAATGGACGGGGGGCTGCTAGCACTGATAAGGCTTGTATAGGGAGCTTGTCACATAGATTAGTAAAATACACAGAGTCTGTTCAATCAGCATTCTGCGCCTGGGGCTGCACCCATCTCTATAATGGAGGTTCTCTGCATCCTGTGTATGCATTCATTATTAGGTTTGTCTTCTTTTTGGTGAGTTTTTTTTATATTCTCTGTTGGTTTTCTAATGAATTAGTATAGGGCCTCCCAAATTCCTCGCGTGTGTGCTAGAGGGGGTCACCATTCCCTAACTCCGCTGCCCTTTTCAACATTGTGGTGGCCATGGAGAGGTTTACTGTAGGGCAGGAGGTTGTGAAGAATGCCCTTGAAAGAGTAGCCCCTGCACCCCCCGAGAGCAGCCTCCACAATGGAAACAGCATGTCCATCCCAGTCATCAGTGAAAGAGCTGTGGCAGCAGCAGGAGAATTTACAAAAGGCTTCTGATTAGAACTGCCCTAAAAAGGGCCTGTTGTTCTATCACTGACCCATTGTAAGAAATGCCTCTGCTGGGACTCTGCACCATGCAGGATGTAAAGTTGTGGCTGATAGCCTCGTAGATAGTCCTGGAGTTGCCCTGTTGGCCAGACTAGGACTGTTTGTTTGGAGTTCTGGCAAGGGTGAGACCTGTTTTTTTTTGCCTCATGGCTAAGAAGGCCTAATTTTACTTTTCTCCTTCCCCCTGCTGGATTAGCAGGACTGCAGCCTTCTGGATACAACTCAAATCCCTAAATGGACAGTCAAGTAAATGGATTGTTTCCTTAATAGACTTTGCCC